>JAVJIF010004553.1:0-177538 GCA_038442645.1 Agave tequilana
AAGCGTGGAAGCACGAGCGCATTTAAGGCATTTACTGCGCCTTGAGAACAGGGATGGCTTCCCTTGGAACCGTGTAAAGGAGAAACGTCTCCTCATAAAGGCACTTATGGCGCCTTGAAGAAAGGGAATATCCTCCCTTGGAAACATGCAAATCGGAGAATATCTCCCTCGATCAGCATGAACAAAGGAGTAATCCTCCTCGTAACCGACCCCACGGCAGTTGGCCTCGGGAAACGCGACAGAAGCCCAGATGCGAAGCTACCTAGCCGCGAAGCTACCCAGACGCGAATCTACATGATTCCTCGCGAATCTACATCCAAAGCAGGATTCAAAGCGAAGCTGAACTCAACCATCATGGCAACGTTCATACTCTACACTCCACCAATCAAAGCAGTTCAAGTATTTCGAAGTCTGAGCCATTGCAGACTTTCGAAAACTTTGAAGGGGGTCTTGTTGACACTTAAAAAAGACAAGATTCTTATTGGTCCGAACAATGTCTAAACTTGTTGACATTTACAAAAGACAAGTGACAGACGAGCTTAGACCAGTTTTCACCCATCTCCGAGGGACAAGGAAGCAACTTGGACTCCACTGATCCAGCAAGCAGACAGTGAACCCGGATTGTTTCTAAACAGACCTCAGCAGGTCTAAGGTGCTAACACTCAGCATCGCATGAGCCCAAAGGGATAGCCTCGCTTGAAAGGCTAATATCACTCGACTTCGCCTTGAAGCCATTCTAAGCCTCGCCAAGAAGCTAACTCGCAACTTCGCCACAGAGGACTTCCAGCTCCGCCAAAGAGTTTCTTTCGGACTTCGCCAGAAGCTGCCTCTAGCTCCGCTACGAGTTCAATGCGGGCAGCTCCGCCATTGGTCTGCTATGGTCAACCTTTGACCAATCAAATCTCCAGATGAGATTGGATCCAATCAGATCAAATCCAATTAAGATCAAATCAGAGATCAAATTTGGCAGTTGATTGCCACAATCTCTTGACTCTCCTAAAAACGAGTAGGAAGATCAGGGGAAATCCTCCAACGATATGAAAAGAATCAAGAAGATCAACCGACCTGCCAATTCTAGCCTCGCAGAAGCTGATCCTAGCCTCGCAGCAAGGCTACTTTTCAGATTTAAACAGATTTGATTCAATCTGTTTCCACATCTTCAAGGGACGGTTATACCCTTTGCTCTCCCTATAAATAGCCCCCCAGGGGTACAAGGAGAGAGGATCGATCGATTGAAGAAAAAGAGGACTCCACAAGCAGAGGCTTCTTCATAAACGCACCGTGCGCTCTCGAATTCAGAGACCTTTTAGAGAATTGCTTTCTCTATCTAGGGTGTTGATACCCTAACATCGTCCTTCTTCTCAAGGAATCTCCGGAACCAGGCGAGAAGGATTTCCTTATTGAAGGCGATTTGAGAAGCAGCAAGAGGGTTCTACCAACCTTCTATTCTCTGATTCCCCGAACCAGGCGAGAAGGGAATCTCATCGCTCGCATCGTCAAAGGGACAAAGTGGTCGCGCGCTGACCAGACTCCTATCGGCACACTTCTCCAGAATCTCTGAGGAGATCTACTTGTAATCTTTTTAAGAAAACTTGTGTAATTTAGCTCCTCAAACTCTTTTTTTGTAAGTTTTCCCCTTTGCGAACATAAATGGAAAACAGCATGTATATTGGTGTATGTATATACTTGTATACATATGTATGTGGGTGTATGCACATGTGGCGTACTTGTATGGGTACATGTGTGAGTGCATTAGGTGTATGTATTGATTCCCATTCCTCTCTTTGTGTTTGGTGGCGTGTTACAGCGTTTTCGGACTCCTTCGGATGATCCAAAATCGGTAATGGAAGATTCGGATTTGTATCCATTCTGAACTCGATGCTCTGGCGATTCGAAGATCGATCCATGGATGATCCATAGATCAGTACCGGTTCGTGCAGTGAAGACCAGACGGCGATTCAGTTCCGAAACCGCGTCATTTATGTGAGTGTTTCTCTTCTTTGTTTAATTTTTATTTAATTGTGTTGTGAGTGCTTCTCTTCTTTGTTTAATTTTTATTTAATTGAGTTGTGAGTGTTTGTTCTTATGTCATTTTCTTCTTCACCGTTATGGTGTTTTTATTCGTATTATTTCATGTGACTTTATATTATATTTTACCAGTTTGACTTATTGTATCACTTCATGAGACATTAGTGATTATTTTATTTACCTTATTTGTGTAATTGATATGAGCTTGTATCAGTATCATTTCATGTATTCGTAAATGATTGTTGTTGGTTTAGGCCTAGTATTGATATACTGTAAACCAGACTTCACCTTGTAACTGACCTAGTTGTGATAAATCTTAGAATATAAGTATATTGATTTTGAGGCTGATTGATTGATGATTGAGGATTAGAGATTCATATTTTATGTATAGTATTTGTCAGACAAAATTGTTGGTGACTATTCTGACTAGAATTCTTTTGGATATTGAGGATGAGTTAGACATGATGTTACCTTATCGATAGACTGTTTTACCGAAATATGGATATGTATGAATATGATACTCTTGACGCTAATGTACATGATGAGACTGACTTCTGGACTGTTAGGAGCTATTATTTCGGGATTCTCGCATTGATGAGTTTGACTGAGGTATTGATAACCTTATTGATATTGACCACTAGATGTAGAGGTGATCTAGATTCTATGTTAACAGAGGATATTACACTTCTTAATTATGATCTTGATTGATTTGGATATTGGTGATTGGATATATATAGGAGATCTATATTAATAGAATGAAATCTTGGACTTGAGCCTGTTGGTAGAGGACTTGATTGGATTGGAGTTGACTTGGGGGTTGAGGAATAGACGTTGATTGGGTAGACTTGATCTGCTGGATTTTAGACATATATATACTTGATATGTTACTTGAGTTCTGGGATCTTGTGATTGACCTTGATAGAAGTGAAAATGCGTGATGATTTTAATCGGATTGGAGTGTGGAGATCTGATTAGATTGTGTTAGAACAATTGTTATTTCAATTATTGAGATACAGATATATTGGTGATGGTTTGCCGTGTCAGATACTTTGACGTTGATTAATATTTGACTTTTAGGATGACTATTGAGACTAGATTCATGATGACTATTGAGACTATGAGTAGACAGATCGGCTATTTATATATGCAGTACAGGTATATGTGATATTCATCAGTTCTAAATGAGACTATCTTTTGAGCAGTATCCAGGATTGTTACTGTATTGATTCATGTTATTGAAAATTACTGGGAAAATATTGTCAGACCGTAACATATATTTGTTTCTATTGTCCATGTTACTTAACTACTGGGAAAATATTGTTACACCGGTAACAACACCCTCATGTTATACTTGTTACATATCCTGTTATACCGATATGCTGTTTACTGACATTATATATCCTATTATACTGGCATCCTGATTACACATGTTGACGTTGTTACCGGGACTATCACCGAGTTATCCCAGTGATCTAAGTAACATGCACATTAAATAATCTTGATAAACTAATAACATGATCATTAAACAACTTACACTGGAATTGGGGAATTGATGGAGGAGGCAGCGTCTGTATTTTGGGTGAATCTAGAATTTAAGTTGCGCAGCCGAAAGAGGGTTCCACTGCAGGGTTCCCGTGAGGTGACTGACACCCCGTCCTGTTCCTGTTATACATGTTATACATATACCTGACCTGTTATACATGTTCCTGACTACCTTGCGGTAGATCCAGGTTTAGCGCCTGAAGTCTAGGCCGTGGTCTCGGATATGTACGGGACCCACCTAAAACACAAACAATGTCTCCAACCGATCAGTTTTAATAACTGAGGATCTCGATTGGCACGTGTTGTAGGCGTAGTATGAGATGCGTCTATTACATGTGGCAATTGGTGTTCGCTGACATAATTAATCATGATAAACTGTTAATGTATTGTGACTGACCGTGATCACCCGACTGTACGTATATATAATTATGATAGACATATGATTGTACACATGACCAGATTGTATACAAGACTAGTGACATATGATAAGTTACACATCTTGACATTAGTGGTCAGGATACCAGTTATATATCATTCATAGCTTTGTTCTTAACATTGATTATTCTGTTATGTTTCATTTCAGTTATGATGTTATTGCTGGCGTTGTTATGCACGAACACCTTTTCCTTTACACACACACTCATTAGGTCGCTTCTGACGACCCTGGATTCACATGTCCAGGATTTTGGACACCTTCTTATATTGTTCAGGTGTTCGCGATCGTACGCGTTACGAGGAGCTGGAGTCTCTCTTTTCTTGATTATAGGTATTCTTATTCTTTTATTCATATTATTTTCTGATTCTATCTTTATCGCTCCATTGTCATTTTTTTCCTTTATTCATCTGCTATCATTGTGTTAGATTTTATATGTCATATTGCAGTGATATTGATTTATCATGTAGATTTTATAGCTTGTACAGGTTACTTAAGGCTTAGCGCGTATACGTGAGGTATTTTCCTTGCGTATATGCGTCACCGACCTTCGTCGCGACTCCGTTTCCGCGTATTTTGGGAAGCGGGGCGTAACAGGTTTTTCTTGGTATCAGAGCCAGGTTCAATATAAAAAGAGAACCTAGTTCATACCTATAACCTGAGATAAGTCATATTTACACTGCAATAAACATATAATATTCATACGATGATATTGAGTCCATTTGGAATTGACCGTCCCCCCTTTTGATATCTATCTCTTTGATCCGTTGTATCCCTGATTTCAACTCTTTTTCTAGAGCAATCTGGGTTCCATCTTGATTCCTATCATCTTTCCGATTCTATTTTCCTGATTTTGCCTCCTGAGTTTGGTCATTCCATTCTGAAGCCGGGAACAAAGATCAGAGCGAGCAGCGAAGCGTGGTGAAGTCTTGATGCAGTGAGAAGCGCTGTGGAAGCTTCATCTTCTTCCTAACTTAATTTTTACCATTCCCTACTTTATCGAAATTTCGAGGACGAAATTATTATAAGGTGGGTAGAATATAATAGCCTATTCTATAATACTATGTACATATAAGTAATAGTATTTTTAAAGTGTATACGTATATTTTGTATTGATTATTATTTCTTATCTTATGAGTTATGCTATGAATTGTTATTATATCTATTATTAATTATTTTATTTATTTGGATTGTTATTAAGGTGTTTTTACTACTATTAGTATTGTATTATTATTGTTAACATAAGTGTTATTAATTAACATTTATCATTACTAATTAATTATGAATGTTATTAATATCTATTTTTTATTAATTGTTATTGTTTATATGTTTTATATATATATATATATATATATATATATATATATAATTATATATAATATATATATATATATATATTTCTCTTTTAGCCCAGGAGACCTTAGCCCACATCAATTGTATTTATTTCTTGAGCTCATCTGAGCCTATTTCCTTATAGCCCATACCAATAACCCATCCCAAATCCTTTACCCATATACCCATTAACCCATTTAACTCAACCCATACCCATACCCATTATGACTCTTTTTCTATATATATTGTTGGCCCGGAGGCCTTCCTCTCTAGTTTTGATGATGATTAACTCATGTAGTTATGTTTACTAATAATCTTGTGATTTAGTTACAGATCATTAATCAAGATATTAGTTGGTGATTGCTTCAAAAAGGGGTGTTTGGAAGCCTTCACTTGGTGATTCCCGAGCCCGAGCGTCAAGATCATTCATAACCATGCTCGTTAGATCATCGTTTTAGACCGAGTCAGCTTGAAGATGGAAGATCGTCAAGAAGACTTAGGTATCCATACTTTAGATTGAGTTTTAGATCCATTTGTAAAGCTTAGTATAGTTGATATGCTAAGTGCACAACACACACGTTTTATGGATTTGGTTTTCATGAATAGTTTAGATCAAAATAAGTTTAAATGGTTTTTATGTATATTAGATTTGTTCAATATACATACATGCTTCATATCTTAAACAAACTTATTTTGACATGTCTATTCATGAGTTTTAGGAAAAATCAGATTTCCTATTGAGAAAAATCTAAGTTTGATAAAATACAAGTTTTGGTATTTGGTAAAAATGATAAGACACATAAATAGTTTATATTGCTTGATATTTGAGTTGAAATGTTTATCACATGTTTATATATCAATGCAAAATGATAAAACTATTTTGGGGATTTTTTATATATTTTACAAGATTTATTAAATATTTTCTGACCCTTTTCTGACCCAAACTGTGGCTGACAGGCCAGGTCGGTCGACGACGTGCACAGCCTTGTACACGTCTGGCAGACACAGGGCCGATCGACCGGGCGGTCGACCGGACCAGAGAGCTTTGCTCGTCGACCGGACGATCGACCGGACCAGAGAGCCCTGCTCTCTGTATCGAGGCGGTCGACCAGGATGATCCCACGGTCATATTTTTGACCGTTGGCGGTCGACCGGCCGGTCGACCGCAAGCCTGTCAGGCTGACAAATCAGCCTAACGGCTAGTTTTTGTATTGGGCCTATATAAACCCCATTTCTTTGGATTTTGGCCAAGATTTTCTAGAGCAAAAATTTTGCTATTCTCTGGTTTTAAAAACAAGTTTTCAAAAGTGTTTAAGTGCCAAAAAGATCATCTTGATTTGTTTTAGAGTTTTTGAAAAATCAAAGAAAATAGAAAATTGAGAGATTTGTTTTGTTCTTCAATTCTATCATTTACAAAGAGTTTTCCCAAGTGTTTTCTTTGAGTTCTTGTTTTCCAAACTCTAGTTTTTTCACACTTGAGCTATCATCTATCCTATTCTATTAGGATCTTTTGTTTGTGGAAAAGAGAGATTGTTTGAGGTTGTCTGAGCCTCTAAGTTGTAAACCCTCCTTGTATTTGTGTATCCCTCTTGGTAGAGGTTGATTGGAGAGGTGTTTTGCTCCCTCTTTGGTAGAGGTTGAGATTGTTGGTTTACTCCCTCTTGTGAGAGGTGGAGTTGGAGTTTGTAACCCTCTTCGGTAGAGGTGTTTGGTGGTTGTTTGGCTACGGGCCTACCACTCGGTTGTGAGGTGGTGTTTGAGAGAGGAGTTCGGTACTCCTTGTGTTGTAACAAATCCTCCTCGGTGGAGTTCCCTCGGTGGGAGTATAGTGGATTGGAAATCCTTCTCGGTGAAGGCGGGGACGTAGAGCTAGGGGCTCGAACCTCGAAACACATCTTGTTGTTTGCGTTTGATCCATTGACTCTTCACTCTCTCTCTCTCTTTACTTTTGTGCAAAGCATCATTCATTCATTCATATCTTATTGCTTGCATTTGTGCCTTGCATTATTTCATATTGTTCATCTTTATATGCTTGGCTTGCTTGTGTGTGCCTCACTTGTACTTAACCACAAGAGCTTCATATAGCACCTCAACCCATATCTAGGGAATCAAGAGGAGTTAGTCCAGAGCCCTTCACGGGGAATTCGGCTACACTTGTATGTTGTACTAAGTGTGTTGCAATTAGTTTTAAGCTTCCGCATTTAGTTTCTAGATTAGCACTATCACCTATTCACCCCCCCCCCCCTCTTGGTGTTTTCATATATATCCTTATTATCATCAAACCCTAACCCTAAACTAATCCATCTTTATCCCCTCCTCCCTGGATCTGCCGTCACCCCCTTCCCTCCATCACCATGGGAGCTCCTCACACTCCTGCGAGCATGGCGCCGCACAAGCCCCCGCCAAGGCCATGCCATGAGCACCCTACATATCTCATCCGATCCCCCTCTGTTCATTCTCCTTGATCCTCCACAGCCCAGACCGTCGCACCCTCCTTTGCACAACCGTGCGCGCCCATGGCCTGTCTCTCCGGCTCCACCATTCAACCCATCTAGCAGCGCCTGCCCACTTCCTCCTCCTCCCACCCAGGCCGAGGCTGAACTCCACTTCTTCAGCAAGCCGACCTCCGCCGGCGAACACCCGAGCTCTCCTCCCACCGAGTGCACAATCACCCTCAGCCGAGCATCCCCCTTCCTCCATTGTTGTGCACCTCCGAGCCCACCAACCTACTTGGCCGAAACCCCTTCTCCCTTGTCGTGCCCAACATCCACCAACACAAAGCCAAGCACTCCGTGAGACATCTTCCTCCGAGCCATCTTTCGTCTCTCCGTGTGTCGTTGTTGATCATCGTTGGCGAGCGCGAACGCACCCGCGCCCTTCACGGCGAGATCCTCTATCCATCGACATCCTCCGCAGCCCCCGATGCTTCCGCCAGAGCCTCCGTCAGCGCGACGCAAGTCGCCCTGAGGTTAGTACTATATTTATTTGTATCAGTATCATTTCATGCATTCGTAAATGATCGTTGTTGGCTTAGGCCTAATATTGATATACTGTAGACCGGACTTCACCTTGTAACTGACCAAGTTGTGATAAATCTTAGAATATAAGTATATTGATTTTGAGGCTAATTGATCGATGATTGAGGATTAGAGATTCATATTTTATGTATAGTATTTGTCGGACAAATTGTTGGTGACTATTCAGACTAGAATTCTTTTAGATATTGAGGACGAGTTAGACATGATGTTACTTTATCGATAGACTGTTTTATCCCAGTGATCTAAGTAACATGCACATTAAATAATCTTGATAAACTAATAACATGATCATTAAACAACTTACACTGAGATTGGAAAATTGATGGAGGAGACAGCGTCTGTATTTTGGGTAGACTTAGGATTTAAGTTGCATAGCCAAAGAGGGTTCCATTGCAGGGTTCCCGTGGGGTGACTGGCACCCCGTCCTATTCCTGTTCCTGTTATACATGTTATACATGTACATGACCTGTTATACATGTTCCTGACTACCTTGCGGTAGGTCCTGGTTCAGCGCCAAGAGTCTGGTCCGTGGTCCCGGGTATGCACAGGACCCACCTAAAACACAGACAATGTCTCAAATCGACTATTCGTATATATAATTATGATAGACATATGATTGCACACATGACTGGATTGTATACCAGACTAGTGACATATGGTAGGTTACACATCTTGACATTAGTGGTCAGGATACCAGTTATATATCTTTCATAGCTTTGTTCTTGACATTGATTATTCTATTATGTTTTATTTCAGTTATGATGTTGTTATTGCTGGCGTTGTTATGCACGAACACCTTTTCCTTTACACACACACTTATTAGGTCGCTCCTGACGACCCTAGATTCCCATGTCCAAGATTTTTGGACATCTTATATTGTTCAGGTGTTCGTGATCGTACACGTTACGTGAAGCTAGAGTCTCTCTTTTCTTGATTATAGGTATTCTTACTCTTTTATTCATGTTATTTCCTAATTCTATCTTTATCGCATCCAGTTGTCATTTCTTTCCTTTATTCATCTGCTATCATTGTGTTAGATATTTATATGTCATATTGAAGTGATATTGATTTATTATGGTAGATTTTATAGCTTGTTCGGGTTACTTAAGGCTTAGCGCGTATACGTGAGGTATTTTCCTTGCGTATATGTGTCGCCTACTCTCATCGCGCCTCCGCTTTAGCATATTTTGGGAAGCGGAATGTGACAGAACTATCTCCTCTAAATTCTTCTAAATAAGAGTTGAGGCACTATGTAAAGCTCTCTTGGTTCAACACAAGTAAGGCACACAACAATACCAAGCATATAAGTATGATATGAACAATATAAAATAATGCAAGGCACAATATAAAAGAGAGAGTTTAGAGATAGTGGATCAATTGCAAACACCGAGATATGTTTCGAGGTTCTAGCCACTGCTCTATCGTCTACACAGGACTTCCCATACAGGGAACCTCCACTGAGGATTTGGGTAATACAACTTTGGAGTACACAACTCCTCTCACAAACAATACAACCTCTACACAAGAGGCAAGGCACAACAACTATCAACTTTACACTTAGAGGAATGGGCACTTAGCCAAAACAAGATCAACCTCTCACTAGAGGGATAAGTCTCAAAGCCAACAACACCACAATTACCTCTACACTTAGAGGGATTCTAACACAACCTCCACAATCACCTCTACACAAGAGGGAACTCAAATAAAATAAGGTTTACAACACTCTTGGTGGTCTCACTAAACCACAAACCAATTTTCCTCACAAAACAAGATCCTAATAGATAGGATAGATATGATAGCTCAAGTGTAAGAAAATAAAGAGTTTGGAAATCAAATTACAAAAAAAAACTCTTGGGAAAACTTCTAGATAGCTATAGAAATGAAGATCAAAAACCAATTCCCAAAGACTCTATTTTTCTTTGATTTTTCCAACCCTTTAAAAACAAATAAAGATAAAATCTTTACGCCCAAAACTCTTTCAAAAACTTGTTGTTAAACACTTGCAAAGGTGGGAAAAATTGCTCCCTAAAAATTTGCCTAAACAACTCAAGAGAATGCATATTATAGCCTTCAAAAATTCTACCCGTTGGCAGTCTGGAAAGGTCAGAAATGACCTTCCGGTCGACCGCCCGGTCGATCGACCAACGGTCATTTTTATGATCGTTGTGCCATCGGTCGATCGCCCGGTCGACCGGGATTGGATACAGAGAACAGAAGCTCTCTGCCGGTCGACCGCCCAGTCGACCGGTGCGATTTTCAGAGAGCAAAACTCTCTGGCGATCGACCGACCCGGTCGACCGGCCCTCCAGCCCACTGGCTTGTGCACGTCGGTCGACCGGACCGGTCGACCGACTTCTGCCTCGGTCAACCGGCCAGTCGACCGGCAGAAGGTCAGGTCCAACTGTATTAGGGATTAAGAACTAGGTTATTTTAACTTCAATTAAATCCCATAAAATCACATAAATTCCTCAAAAATAAGTTCTTTTAAGATCTTTGAAATGCAAATATGTGTGACAAAAATTCAACACATATTACAAACAAGTTGAACCATTTTTGTGATATTGAAATTAGGCTTTAAACAAAAATCGGTATTTTCCAAAACTTAGATTTTTGAAATGGAAATCTGTTTTCTCCAAAACTCATATAAATATAAAAATATGATATTGAAACAACTTTAAAGCATATTGTATATGGATAGAATCCAATACATATAATGGTATCTATCTACGTTTTTGACTTGAAATCCAAATCGGTTAAACCGAAAAACCAAAACCAATAAACTTAAAATTTGTGTGTCTGTGAACTTGAGCATATCAACACTACCTAATCTTTACACAAGATCTAAACAACTAAACTAAGCACAAACCGAAGTCTTCTTGTCTCCAAGCCGACTCGATCCAAACATGATCCACCGAGCTTGACCCCAACCGAGTATTAGATGCGATCTTAACGCGCGAGCTCTTGAATCTACATGTGAAAGCTCTAAAACTTCTTTGTTGAAGCTAATTACCTACTAATATCTTGATCAAATATCTGAAACTAAATATCACAAGATTATTAGTAAACTATAACTACATGAGTTAATCAACATCAAAACTAGAGTGAAGAGGGCCTCTGGGCCAACAATCTCCCCCTTTTTGATGATGACAAAACCCATGGAGTTATATTTGTATGGATTAAAGTTAAGCTTCAAAGAAGCTCCCCCTTAACACATGCATAGCAAAAATTATAAAAATATGCAATGAATGCTCAACACAACTATATGTTGTGATACCAATTGCAAAAATAAACATCCATATATGATACCAATTGTAAGTAATCATGCATATAGAAAACTCATTAAATACTTACATGTATATATGAAACTCCAAAAAAAAATTCTTTTTGTATGAATTATAAAGAATAGAACATGCATAAGAATAGAACATGCAGAAACTCAATTTCTAAACATGCATATAAACTCAAAATCATTCTCCCCCTTTTGTCAATCATCAACAAAGGGCAAAAATAGTCTTAAAAAAAAATCTTCTCCTCCTTTTTGACAAATCCAACAATAAAGAGATATATGTGATATACATTCATGAAGAGGAGAGACGTAAAGTTAACTCCCCTGCATACATGCATTTACATGAAAAGAGATGACTAAACCCTGACCACAAAAAGCATAATATACAATGTATAAAATGAGATGTGAAGCTCATACAACACACGTGTACTACATACCAAAGAAAGGTCAATCACTTTAATATGAAATACACTCAACATGAATTTATATAAAGAGAAGATGTTAAGCTTCCTTGCATATAAGCAATACAAATCAAAACATTATGATACCAATTGAAAACTATATCAATTTATGATGAAGATATACATCGAAATATCATGATACCAATTTATGATATCAACTGAAATAAACAAAATATTTTGAAGATATCAATTGAAAGTAAACAAAATTTTTAAGATACTAAAAGATATCAATGTGAAAAAATCTTGATACCAATTTAAAAAAGTCTTGTAAAGATACCAATAGAAAATGAAATATTGTATGGTTTGATACCAATTGAAATATATATATATATATATATATATATATATATATATATATATATATATATAGAGAGAGAGAGAGAGAAAAATGTATATCAGCCTGCGGGCTGAGAGTACTCTCTCAGCCTGCGGTGACGTGGCTCGATTTGTCACCTCACTGACTTGCGGCCCGCTTTTATGGAGAAGTTAAATTACCAAATACCCCTTATGATAACTTTTCCTTATTGTTTTATTATTATTTTTCCCCCCTTTTATTTTGCCGCTCTTTATAGGATATAAATTAATTTTCACCTTATTTCTTTACCTCTTTTTTGAAAGATGTAGTTTCTCCTTTTCAGCCTGGGATAAATTTTTTTTTGAAAATATAAAATCTTTTCAGATCAATGTTTTCAGCCTGCGATAAAATTCTACTTTATAGTTTAATTTTTTTTGTATATAATGTAGTCAGAGTCTTTGGTCGCATTGTACATTTAAACTGCGACCTTAGTCAAAGTCTTTGGTCGCAGTGTACATGGTGAAATGCGACCAAGGTCGCAGTGTTGTTATTGATAAAGATAGCCAGCAACTGCAATCTAGGGTTGCATTACATGGACTGCGACTTTGGTCGCAGTACGTTAAGTAATTATTTTTTTTGAATATAATGTAGTCAGAGTCTTTGGTCGCATTGTACATTTAAACTGCGACCTTAGCCAAAGTCTTTTGTCGCAGTGTACATGGTTAAATGCGACCAAGGTCGCAGTGTTGTTATTGATGAAGATGGCCAGCAACCGCAATCTAGGGTTGCATTACGTGGACTGCGACTTTGGTCGCAGTACGTTAAGTAAGTGTTGTTTTATTAAGTGTTGTTTTTTGGATTAAGTCATTTTTTGAATCTAAATGAAAAATGAAAAGTTGTCTGTTGTGTGATGCGACTTGGAGTCAGTCCGTGAGACGCGACCTGTCATAAAGATTTTATGAGATCTTTTAACGTCAAGTCTATGTTGACGAACCTCGCACCATTCGTTGTTTCCCGAAGCGGTTTGTCCACGCGTCGGTTCTTCATTGGGTTTAGGCGTTAATGTCTTTTAATGCCAAACCGGCGCTGGCGGTTGGAGACCATTAATGCCGACGATTCTGATTAATGAACCATTAATTATGGTTATTATGGGCTGCCTATAAATAGGGCTCACGCTCTCCCTTTAACAGTCCATAATTAGACTGTTTTCTTTCGAGAGCAATTGCTCTGAGAATTTCCGTCTTCTTCAGAGTCTCTAACAGGGGCCTGCCTCCATGGATGAAGATGACCCTATTGACGAAATTGATCGATGTTCGTCCACAAGGGAAGAAGTCATAGACCTCATCGTCCACAAGGGAAGAAGTCATGGTCCTCGTCGTTCACAAGGGAAGAAGTCATGATCCCTGACGAGGACTTAATCCTCACCGAGATCTGCTCTGACTTGATGCACCAGTCAAGCTTGCTGGTAACGGATGGTCAGAGTGGGTATGGCGGCGGGGGATGTGGTGGGTAGCATTCCTTGTGAGGTCTCAAAACCTCCTCTCTTACCCCAGAAGTGACATCGAGGAAACTCCATGCTCACTGGATAACCTTCTGGTGAAGAGATGTTCATAAACGAAAGATTCTGCTGCCACCAGACCTCCAGGAGAAGATTGCTCTTAGTAGTCAACAAGGGCTCTTCTTGGCTCTTTTGATGTTTTGTCTTCTTGGATACTTTGATGTTTAGTCTTCTTTGTAACACTAAATCTTATTGATTCTGCTGCCACCAGACCTCAAGAAGAAGATTTCTCTTAGTCAACAAGGGATTTTTTGATGTTTAGTCTTCTTGGCTACTTTGATTTTTAGTCTTCTTTGTAACACTCAATCTTATTGATTCTGCTGCCACCAGACCTCAAGAAGAAGATTGCTCTTAGTCAACAAGGGATTTTTTTGATGTTTTAGTCTTCTTTTGTACTGCTGTATTTGTAACACTCAATCTTATTGTATAAGAGATCGTTTTGTATCATTTGCACATGCCTGGAGATAAATGCCTGGACATAAATAAAAAGCATATTTGTTTTTTTTAATAAACTACGAACTTTTTCGCAGCCATGCATTGCAAACAAAACAACTATGATCATAGATGACACTGCGACCAAGGTCGCAGAAGAAACATTGCAAACAGTAAGTACTGTGACCAGGGTCGACACTGCGACCAAAGACTGCGACTAAGCAACTGTTGCGGTGACGTGTCACATCGTCGCAGTGTTGTTGTTGATTAAGACTAAAAACCAGCAATAGCGACCAAGATTGGAGATTATTTTTTTAGACTGCGGCCATCAACTGCGACCAAAGTCGCAGTGTTGTTGTTGATTATTTATAAAGACCACCAACTGCGACCAAGGTCGCAGTGATTTTGTTGATTAAGAGTAAAGAACAGCAACTGCGACCAAGGTCGCTGTGTATTTTATTAAGACTAAACAGCAACAACTGCGATCAAGGTCGCAGTTTATTTTATTAAGACTACGGTCAGAAACTGCGACCAAGGTAGCAGTGTTGTTGTTGAGTAAGACTAAAGTCCAGCAACTGCAACCAAGGTCGCAGTGTATTTATTAAGTCTGCGACCAGCAACTGCAACCAATGCCGCAACCTTTCATTTTAAAAATTTTTAAGGGTGAAGTAATATAATTATTAACTGCGACCAAGGTCGCAGTGTTGTTAAGGATAAAGATGGTCGCAGTGTACATTGTTCAATGCGACCAAGGTCGCAGTGTTGTTGTTGATAAAGATGGCCAGCAACTGCAGTCTTAGGTCGCTTTACATGGACTGCGACCTTGGTCGCAGTACGTTAAGTAAGTGTTTTCCTTTAGATTAACATGCATAGCGACCAAGGTCGCCGTGTTCTTGTTTTATTAAGTGTTGTTTTGGATTAAGTCATTTTTTTGAATGTAAATGAAAAATGAAAAGTTGTCTGTTGTTTGATGCGACTTGGACCGACTCCGTGAGACGCGACCTGTCATAAAGATTTTATGAGATCTTTTTAACGTCAAGTCTACGTTGATGAACCCGCACCATTCGCTGTTTCCCGAAGCTGTTATTATGGGCTGCCCATAAATAGGGCTCACCCTTTCCCTTTAACAGCCCATAATTAGACTGTGTTCATTTGAGAGCAATTGCTCTGAGAATTTCCGCCTTCTTCAGAGTCTCTAACAGGGACCTGCCTCCATGGATGAAGATGACCCTATGCACGAAGAAGACCCAGAGCTTGATTGTCCTTTTTCAGGTTCGCTGGGCCTGTGGGAGAATATTTTGGCCGGTGAACTTGATCGATATTCGTCCACAAGGGAAGAAGTCATGGTCCTCGACGTCCACAGTTTTTTAGTACACGGGGACGTCAATAACACCACTGCTCTTATTCAACAAGGGCTCTTTTGATGTTTAGTCTTCTTGGTTCTTTTGATGTTTAGTCTTCTTTGTACTGCTATATTGTAACACTCAATCTTATTGTATAAGAGATCGTTTTGTATCATTTTCACATGCCTGGAGATAAATGCCTGGACATAAATAAAAAGACCTCAATAACAACACTGCTCTTAGTCAACAATGGCTCTTTTTGATGTTTAGTTTTCTTTCTACTGCTATATTGTAACACTCAATCTTATTGTATAAGAGATCATTTTTTTTATCATTTTCACATGCCTGGAGATAAATGCGTGAAAATAAATAAAAAACATATTTGTTTTTTAATAAACTACGACCTTTGGTCGCAGTCATGCATTGCAAACAAAACAACTTGGACCAGAGACCACACTGCGACCAAGGTCGCATAAGACTACAGTGCAAACAGAAACAACTGCGACCAGGGTCGACATTGCGACCAAAAACTGTGACCAAGGTTGCAGATTATTTTTTTAAAGACTGCGTTCATCAACTGCGACCAAAGTCGCAGTGTTGTTGATTATTTATAAATACCACCAACTGCGACCAAGGTCGCAGTGATGTTGTTGATTAAGAGTAAAGATCAGCAACTGCGACCAAGTTCGCTGTGTATTTTATTACGACTAAATACCAACAACTGCGATCAAGGTCGCAGTTTATATTATAAAGACTACGGTCAGAAACTGCGACCAAGGTAGCAGTGTTGTTGTTGATTAAGATTAAAGACCAGCAACTGCGACCTTGGTCGCATTGTATTTATTAAGTCTGCGTCCATGGTCGCAGTATTTCAACCAAAACATAGTAGTAAAAAATGTAATTCACACAAATAACTTTAGAAAACAGATTTATATATATTTAAAAAGAAAAACAAAATACAATTTTTTAACTTCTAATCGTCGTCATCACCATAGTAATCAGATTCGTCGTCAAGAGTCATGCTTTCGTCTTCTGTATCGCTTTCGTCTTCTGTCTCTTCCTCCTCTTCAGGTACAGTCTCATCGTCGCTTTCTTCCTCTTCATGTTTGTGTTTTGGTTCATCAATGAACTCCCAGAAAGGGTCGTCTGTATCAAGCTCAGATTCTGACCCATAGCGAGACATTGTTTCAGAACTAAACATAAAATCATCATTTGATGATTGGCTTCTTTCCGGTGAAGACGGTGGTGATGGTGAAGACATTTTTTGAATGTATTTTCAGAACAGTGAGAGTAACGAGTTTGAGCAAAAAATAACTTAGTATGTTTTTAATCCTTTGCTCATGACCCTTTATATGTATTTAATCCCGGAATTCCAAAAGGTTTAAGCTCTCGGACCACGTGAATATCTCTCAAATATATTTTCTATCTTTTCTCAAAATTGTATACTTCCTAGGTGACTGTTCAGTTATCCAAAACAGTTTAAAAGTTAATACACTATAACTTTAAATTACTTTGAACTCCAAAACAGTACATTATTGCGACCAAAGTCGCATTGGGAACTGATAAATGATTAACTGCGACCATAAATTGCATCCGTAGTAGGGTTGCGACTATGGTCGCAGTGTTTAAGAGCAGCAGTCGCAGTTTGGATATTTAATTAAAAGAGCTTATAAGTTAATATAGTGAGAAAGAGACCTTACAAAAAAAAATAGAATTAAAAGCTTTTAAAAGAAGACAAAATATAATTGAATATCAGAAGATCAGGAAATCCTAATCCTCGTCATTATCACCATCATAAGCAGATTCATCGTCTTCATTCTTCTGCTCTTCCTCTTCATCACTTATTTCCTCATCATCTTGAGGTTTTTTTGTTTCACCGATGAACTCCCAGAATGGATCGTCTCTATCAAGCTCTTCGTCTGACCCGTTGTTAGGAAGCGAGCCTACAGCATCAGAGGACATGCTTTCATCAAGCATGTCTTCGTCAAGTGGCAGAGGAATAATGTCTTCTTCACTAACGCACATGAAAAATTCATTATCATCATGAATAGGAGGATCAGTTAATACATTATTGATGTAGTGAGATAGTCAAAAGGAGTGAAGTCCAGACTGGTATCAGATTCACTAGAATATCCTAAAGACAAAGGACCGGTGGGGGATTGATTGAAGTTGAATTCTGAGTGTTCAGAGGAAGAAGATGGGGAAGACATGATTCAAGAATGAATTTTTTTTTGAAAGTTTTTGAAATCAAATTGAAAAGGAAGAGCAAAATTATAGTTTTTTAGGTATGAGGTAATATATTAGTTACAAGCATTATATAAAGGTCAATATTGTGGAAGAACATGAATAGTAATAATAATTGTTACAGGTGAGGGTTGAGTATGGTAGGAAGTGGTAAAAAAAACTAAATATTTAATTGAAGATTTATTGCTGGAGAATCCGAAGTACAAATTAACTTTTTATAGAATTGTTTGGCTATATCTTTAGATTACGTATGGTGCACATCTTTCCTTTCTCGAGATTAACATTAGTGCATCTCTTTTTTTCTAGACTGGTGTTGTATCACGGTAGATATAATATTAATTACTTCTTTTACATAAGGCATGAGAAAGAAGATTGCGAATTTGGTCGCAGTACCGAAGGAGGTCGCATTGCTATGCGATAGCATTTTTTGTCTTGTATTCTTTATTCTGTATTAAGTCTGCGACCATGGAATGTTTTTTTACTTTTGAATGCTAGAAGTCGCAGTCGTCATTTAAAAGGGGTATTTTTGTCATTTTGATTCACGATTGTTTAGGCGGGATTTTTTGATTTTTTGTGGCGCCCACACTCTGCGACCGATGTGTGGCCTATATTCAGCCACGTCTCGCAGGCTGAGAAACTCTCTCAGCCCGCAGGCTGAGGTACAGTAAGCCCATATATATATATATATATTTGAAAAACTTGATACCAAATGAAAGTAACAATCAATTTCAAAATAACTTGATACCCAAAAAAATGTCTTGTAAATTTTTGATACCAATTGAAAGTAAAAACCAAATTGATTTAGGTAAGCATAACTCATATCAATATAGATACCAATTTAAAATGAAATATGATACCAATATTGAAAATGTTAGCATATACCAAAATAAAGTATTTTTTATCATAAAGAATGAGAGTAAGATATCAATTGAAAATAAACTCGAATGAAAGATACCAATTGAAAGATAAAATATGAATTTTCTCCCCTTTTATGAAATACCAATAAAAACAATGCATAAGCTTTTATAAGATATCACTTGAAAAATAATTGACATTAAGGAGTAAATCTAGTTTAACATAAACATAATTTGTGCTTTAAGATGTAAAGATATAGTAAGCACAATCAAATCACATATATATGTATGAAAATATAAATACCAATCGAAATTGATACTATTTGAAGTTTGAGGCATACATATATAGAAAACAAAATTTGAGTATACAAAAAAATATCAATTGTGATACCAATTGAAAATACAATGAGGATCAAATGTATAACTCATAAAAGCCTCTCTTTTCATGCACATGCTAAAAAGATTTTCAATTTGAGCGTACAAGACATGGTCTCCCAACCAACCACCCTTGGGTTGGTGGGTTTTTCAAAAAATATGAATTTGAAAATAATTTTAATATAATTGAAAACTCTTCCAAAATGAAGAAATACGCAACTAGTTTTATGATAATCTTGAAAACTAGTACGAAGTCCTTCAAGTAAGGAATAAAACAAGTATATATTCCATGAAACATGTAAGTCACACGATGATTGACACTCAAAATCTATAAAGCACATATAAAACTCATGAAAACAAAAATCATGAGTAAACAAGGATGATGTGAGTGCAAGAGTCATGTAATCAACAAAGTCATGGAAATAGGCGATGAAGCTCAATATAAAATTAAAAGAATATGATAATCAAAGAAAATTTAATTTTCATCATAATAATTCCAATTTCAAGGCATATGTATGTTTTGTCAAAAACTAAAGGTATACATACATATCCTAAACACAAATGAGTCCATGAAGAATTTTGCATAAAAGGCAAATGACTCAAGGGTATACATGTATATCTAAAGTTTTAACCAAAATTAACATATACATGAAACTAGACATATTAAGATGAAAACATGTATAAAATAGGGAATATAAGTTAAAATGCACGAATCATCAAAACTAGGCTATACTAGTACATCTAATGGGTACAAATGAGAAATTAAGCACAAACATACAAAAATCAAATGTGGATCATTAGTTGTACAAGTATATACACAAGTTTTAATGAAAATTTACATCTAAACAAGTAATCAAAACATGAAGTGCAAAAGAATCATAAACATAAACCAATATGATCATTAAGCTAAATGCACATGTTTTAGAGCTATGATATACATAATAGCTAAATTAAAGTGAGAACACAAAAGTAATGGTCCATAAAAACATGGGTGTATCTCAAATACTACATATGTATATCACAAGTCTAATTATCATGGCATTTAACATAATAATCATGAAAAATAAAAAACATGCTAAAAACAACAATATGAAAGCATGTACACTAAATGAGGAGTTAGAGATAGTTACCAAAACCATTAGGGCACATTTCTAGATCTCCAAACCATGGTGGTCCTCCCACCAAACTCCCCTTGAAAGTGATGCATCCAAAAGTGTCACCATATAGCTCGGAACGCATTCACCCAAGGCACCAATGCCCTCACGTAAAGCGAGAGCCCACACCTACATCAAATAAAATAGGAGTGAATTTTGGTACCCATACTCTATTGGCTCCATGGGGGTTAGCACCTTTCCTAACCCAAACAAATCTATTTGCAAAATTTACATTATGTACTCTATCATAACAAAACTTTGCAAGGTGACCATTACGTCCACAAAGTATACATGTGCACACATGAGCATACTTAGTGTCATGTGTATGAACGTGAGAAGCATGTGTATGCCGTGGTCTGTGTGCATGCATATGAGGAGCATGTTTCTTGTGAAACATGGATTCCAACCATGTGTGGTTCATGGCACATTGGCTCAAAGTGAAACCCAAACAATCAACACTCCTTTTTAAAGTACATATATCATTTGCAATAATAGAAGAGGTGGAGCATACTATATATACACTAGAAGGTGAGGCTACACTAGCATGGCAAACATGTGAAGACAAATCATTTTTCAAAGCTCTATTTTCATTAGAAATCAAATCCAATTCCTTTGAAATAGAAATAATTTTGTTTTTCAAAGAATCATTTTCTTTAAAACAAAAACAAGTTTTGAAGATAGAACTTCATTTTTCTTCAAAACTTCATCACAATCATTTTCACTTTTTAAGATTTTGTTTTCATTTAGGGTAAGATCAAGTTGGGATTTCAATGAGTCCCTTTCATTTGAAATCTCATCCCTCTCTTACAAAGCAATATCAAGTTTCGAAAACAAATCCTTATTTTCTTTATTTAATTTAAAGGTTTTCTTTTTCAAGAGTTGGTATTTTTCTAATAGGTTTTCACAAACAAGAGATAGTCTTCATTTAATGCATCGGCATCAACATAATCATCACTACAAGAAGAACTAGCACAATCATCTAGATGGGTGTTCGAGTTCACCTCAAGGGAGTCATTCCCTTAGACCATATAGCAATGTTGGTCGGACTCATCTCCACTAGATTCCTTCTCCACAATGTTTGGCGTTTGAAGCTTTGGAGAGATCAAGGTGTTCCACACTGCAAAGGCGGAATCACAATGAGAAACCATAAATAAATATTCTTTGTTAAGAGTGCATCTAAGTGCCTCTAGGGCTTGTGCATTGGCCTCTATATGCTTGCTATTACCAAGATAAGATTTCTTGGTAGCGGTAAGGTAAACATGCATTCCTAGGGTCTTAAGATACATACTCATCTTAAGCTTCCACATATCGATGTTAGAAACATCAAACATGGGAGGGGCAAGGTAATCCATGAGTGTGTGTAAACAAATAAGTGTGCAAATGCAAATCTAGATTAGCAAACCAAGATCTCAATCCTAGGTGGTTAAACCTAATATCAGGAGTGTAGGCTCTGATACCAATTAAAAGTACACCTAGAGGGGGTGAATAGGTGTAAAGCTAATCTAATGACAAATGATGCGGAATTAAAAACAAATTGCAACACACTTAGTGTAACCAAAGAGTGTAGCTGAATTCCCGGTAAAGGGCTCTGAACTATCTCCTCTAAATTCCTCTAAATAAGAGTTGAGATGCTATGTAAAGCTCTCTTGGTTCAACACAAGTGAGGCACACAAACAATACCAAACATATAAGTATGATATGAACAATATGAAATAATGTAAGGCACAATATAAGAGAGAGAGAGAGGAGAGTTTAGAGATAGTGGATCGATCGCAAACACCGAGATATGTTTCGAGGTTCAAGCCACTGCTCTATGTCCCCGCCTTCACACAGAAGGATTTTCACTATATCGTCCACACAGGACTTCCCACACAGGGAACCTCCACTAAGGTTTTGGGTAATAAAACTTTAGAGTACACAACTCCTCTCACAAACAATACAACCACTACACAAGAGGCAAGGCACAACAACTATCACCTCTACACTTAGAGGGATGGGCACTTAGCCAAAACAAGATAACCTCTCACTAGAGGGATAAGGCTCAAAACCAACAACATCACAATCACCTCTACACTTAGAGGGATTCCAAGACAACCTCCACAATCACCTCTACAGAAGAGGGGACTCAAATAAAAGAAGGTTTACAACTCTTGGTGGTCTCAATAAACCACAAACCAATTTTCCTCACAAAACAAGATCCTAATAGATAGGATAGATATTATAGCTCAAGTGTGAGAAAATAAAGAGTTTGGAAATCAAATCACAAAGAAAAATTCTTAGGAAACCTTCTAGATAGCTATAGAAATGAAGATAAAAAACCAATTCCCAAAGACTCTATTTTTCTTTGATTTTTCTAACCCTTTAAAAACAAATAAAGATAAAATCTTTAAGCCCAAAACTCTTTTAAAAACTTAATGTTAAACACTTACAAAGGTGGGGAAAATTGCTCTCTAAAAACTTGTCTAAAACAACTCAAGAGAAGGCATATTTATAGCCTTCAAAAATTCTGCCCGTTGGCAATCTGGAAAGGTCAGAAATGGCCTTCCGGTCGACCTAAAAATGACCGTTGGCCGGTCGACCGTCCGGTCGACTGGCCAACGATCATTTTTATGACCGTTGTGCACCGGTTGACCGCCCGGTCGACCGGGACTGGATACAGAGAGCAGAAGCTCTCTACCGGTCGACCGGGGCCATTCCAAAGAGCAAAACTCTCTGGCGGTCGACCGACCAGGTCGACCGGCCCTCCAGCCCACTGGCTTGTGCACGTCGGTCGACCGGACCGGTCGACCGGCAGAAGGCCAGGTCCAATTGTATTAGGGATTAAGAACTAGGTTATTTTAACTTCAATTAAATCCCATAAAATAACATAAATTCCACAAAAATAAGTTCTTTTAAGATCTTTGAAATGCAAATATGTGTGACAAGAATTCAACACATATTACAAGCAATTTGAACATTTTTGTGATATTGAAATTAGGTTTTAAACAAAAATCGGTATTTTTCAAAACTTGAATTTTTGAAATGGAAATCCGTTTTCTCCAACTCATATAAATACAAAAACATGAAATTGAAACAACTTTGAAGCATATTGTATATGGGTAGAATCCAATACATATAATGGTATCTATCTATGTTTTTGACATGAAATCTAAAATCGGTTAAACCGAAAAACCAAAATCAATAAACTTAAAACTTGTGTGCGTATGTGAACTTGAGCATATCAACACTACCTAATCTTTACACAAGATCTAAACAACTAAACTAAACACAAACCGAAGTCTTCTTGTTTCCAAGCCGACTCGATCCAAACACGATCCACCGAGCTTGACTCCAACCGAGTACTAGATACGATCTTGACGCGCGAGCTCTTGAACTACATGTGAAAGCTCCAAAACTCCTTTGTTGAAGCTTGTAATACCCCGTTCCCGGAATACGTACTTAGTTGCGTGTTCAATTTTTCGATCGTATTTTTTTCGATTTACTTCCTATATTTGACCGATTTCAGTTTTAAAAATCATTTTCCAATATTATATATTTTTATGATTTTCTGAAATTTTCCCGAATTTAATTAAATATTTTCAAAACCGGTGTCGACCAGTACCGCTGATCGATTCTCGGATTTTTAATTCACAAACAGTTAGGAATTTCTAGAAGGTCCTTTAGACTTTATTTCTTAGAATCATATTTTCTATCTAAATACTTTTTCTGAGAATTTTATGAATTTATGAAAATTCCAACGGAGTCGGTAGATAACTGATTCCGGGATTTTTAGTTTTAAAACTATAAATTATTTCTTCAAACGAATTTCACCATGAATCTTAAAATGTTATTCTTGATTTTTAGTGAAATTTTCGGGTCGTTCCGAGATACTTGAATTTCGGACGATTCCGGTATTTTTCCAATAATTCCAATTTTCCACATAATCCCACTCACTTTCACCTAATCCTTTTTAAATCCCACTCATTCTCTCTCTCCCCCATGGCCGGCCAAGTGGCCAAGTGAGGGACACCTCACCCTCCCCATATTTGCACAAAACCCCCTCTCAATTACACTATTTGCAACTCCCTTACAAAATCTAACACCTATATAAACATTCCTTTACACTTCTTTTCCTTTTTTCTTCATTTCACCTAAGTGATAGCCTTCTCCCAAAAATCTCTCCTCCTTCTCAACCTCAACCCTAGCTCCAAGAACCACCTCAAGGACTTCATCTCCACCTCAAGCAACCACCTTGGAGCTTGGATCGTAGCTTCCTTCGCCGTCGGAGACCACTTGGGTGATTTTCGTCGACAACGATCCTACCGAACTCGTAAAGCTCCAAAATAACCAATCCTAGTGAGTATTCTTACTCACCAAGACATGTGAATTCCCTAGTATACTTGTATTCCACATCTTGTTCACTTGTGCCTTCAAAATCACACATTTGGCCTTCAAATTCGACCAGCAAATTCTGTTCCGTGCGCTACTTACAGACCCAGATTAGTCGACTGGACCTAGGCATTAGTCGACTAACCCTTCTAGTTGAACCTTAACCTGTTTCTGAAACACAGTTTTAGTCGACTTACCCTGATTATTAGTCGACTAACCCTTTCTGGGAATGAACCCCAACTCTCTGGAAATCACTGTTAGTCGACTACACATTCCTCCCTAGTCGACTAACCTTACTTGAACCAGAAACCCAACTCTCGGCCCTAGTCGACTTATCCTATTTATTAGTCGACTATAGACTACTAGTCGACTAACCCTTCTCACCTTAGTCGACTCCTGAAACAAACTTAACTCTCTGTATCCCAGTTCTAGTCGACTTAGCTTGACTGTTAGTCGACTTGCGTGTCTGTTAGTCGACTACCCTTTTTACCTAGTCGACTAACTTTCCCTGAAACAGAATATCAACTCTCTGGAACCCAGTTTTAGTCGACTAATCCAGACTGTTAGTCGACTTAAGACCCCTACCAGTCGACTACACCTTCCACCTAGTCGACTAATTTAAGCTGTTTATTATAGTTGATTTCTTTTCTAAATTTGGATCTTACCCTGATACATGTGTATTATATTATGCTTGTTCATGCTTCATAACTGATACTACTTGACCTATTACTGGATGGATGTTATCTCTTGTAACTTCATGACTTGTTATTACATATTCTCGTTTCATGACATGTTAAATAGTGAATATCACCACTTATCATGCCATCTCTTGAACCAAGCATGATGCATTCAACTTTTGTATAAAATGGACCAACTTACATTGGGTCAGGGGGAAACATGCGGATATCGATATGTGTTCGTGTTTACAGTGGCATTAGGTATATTGTACAATTATATCTCGGTCTAACCTGAGGGCCTCCAGGAGACCGAGGGGAGTGCTTGCTCCCTTTTCCTGAGTACTATCATGATAAGGGCATACATAAGTCCCTCCTGAATAGCCTAGCGGCTGGCTTCCGTCACCAAGCAACGGAACAATCCTGGACCGTTATCCCGGGCATGTACGGGGTCCACTGTAAACATAGTTCGTCGATACCCCCGCTGTCTCCAATAACAACCTTGTATTACTAGGATATGGATCTATGTGCGCTGGGACGCTGGGTCACATAGCAAGATATCACAGTAGGACAAGTAATAATAATAATAGACTTTAACTATGTATCCATTTCATCCTGATTATAGTTCTTTATGCTTTCATTACTTGTTGGTTTATATTCATCATGCTGTTCCGTCCTTAATATTCATATCTCTTAGCCACTTGGCTATAACCTGTTCATTTTCGGGAGGTCCTGACTCCCTTGGATTTGTATGTTCAGGTTCCGAGGCTTGGATCGAAGTGGAGCCATCCACGGAAGATCGAGCTTTCTTTAGCGAGCAGGCTGATTAGCTCCAGTCCTTGCGCCAGACCTTTCTTTTTGACTCACGGGATCTTCATCCTACTCGTGAGCATTTTGTGTTTATATTGTGTCTTTGGCTTTTGGACTTGGTGGTGATAAAAGATACATGGAATGTGTAATATTTTATCATATCTTGTGATGACTTGTACTTGTACTTTATGTTGGCATATGTATGATTACCACGCTGTGTCGTGTACTCTGATCTGTGTCGTACTTTTATGCTTAGCGTATGTACGTGGGGGCAATTTCTGACCTATGTATATACGTCGCAGTGACGTCCCCGTATCTGTGGAATCGGGGCGTTACAGGTTGGTATCAGAGCCTGGCTCTCACACCTAAAGTACAATCAAGCAGCAAATTCTAATAATTTGCTGATGCCAACTACAACGTACAAAGTTATCCAGTCCTTCTTGATTCCTTCCCTTGTGTCCCTTGTGTCCTAAACTCCTTCCATTTTTCCAATTCCAGTTGTCTTATCCCAATTCGGTATGGAGAGAAGGTCGGGTCGTAACCATTCCGGACAAACATCGAATGGACCCACTGGAGAGAATGTGGATATTCTGAGGGTCATTCAGACGATGATGGAGAACCAGCAGCAGCAGACGGAACTCCTCCGGCAAGAATTGGCAGCTCCAAAGGAACAGAGGCCGGGGAATATTTCAGATTTCAGACGGCTGCAACCGGCCATATTCACGGGTGAAGAGAAACCCCTGGATGCCGAGCAATGGCTGACGGATACATCAGATCTGCTGAATGCAGCCAGAGTACCAAAGGAGAACCAAGTTGAGGTCGCCAAGATTCAGTTAAAAGATATAGCTAGGACTTGGTGGCTAGCGGAGGAGGCCAGACTGGAGAAGCCTGTCACCTGGGACACGTTCTCCAAGAGTTTCTACAGCAGATTCTTCCCTGCTACTGCTCAGAAAGACATGGAAGAGCAGTTCATCAGACTTCAGCAAGGGAATAGATCCGTGGATGAGTATGCCGCGGAGTTTCTCAGGCTTAGCCGCTTTGCTCCGTACATGGTAGCGGATGAGGAGAAGCGGGCAAGCAGATTCCAGCAGGGATTACAGATGGACATCCAAGTCTTCTTGATGCCCCAGCAGCTGAAGACCTATTCAGAAGTCCTTACCATAGCTCGAGAAGTGGAGCGTGGGTTGGAGAGGAAGCAAGAGAGCCAGATGAGGGACCAGGCCATGAAGAGGCCATTTCCACCAATGGGAAGAGGAGGCCCTTACAGAGCAGCGAAGGTTCAGGCGATGAGGCAACCATTCAGACCGGCTCCTTACCAGACGGCCCAACCATTATCCTTCTGCAGTTATTGCCAGAAGCCAGGCCACATTCGACAGAATTGCCGTAGGGCAAATGGGCTATGCTTGGTGTGTGGTTCCCGAGATCATTCCATAGAAGCCTGTCCACACAGAAGGATGGGGATAGCCGGCCAAGCTTTGCCAGCACTTCAGGGACCGAATGGACAGAGAGCACTTCCAGGGCCACCAGGACAGAGGAATCAAGGACCGATGATCAGGAGAGTCCCTCCCCCTCCTCCACAGCAAACTGTTCGCCCAGTCCAGAGAGGAGCTAGGACTGCTGCAGGGCGTGGAAGGGGTCAAGCCTACAACTTGACGGAGGTAGAAGCTGAGACCTCTGAGGAGGTGATAACAGGTAATATCAGGGTGCATTCTAAACCTGTTTTAGCCCTCTTCGATTCAGGTGCTTCACATTGTTTTATCTCAGATCATTTTGTGGCATTGCATTCCATACCTATTAGATCTTTAGACCACAAATGGGAGATTAGTACAGGGAATGGAGTAGTCATGTCTTCTAGAGTTTGTGTTGACTGTCCAGTAGAACTTTGTGATAAGACCTTGGCCATAGATATGCTCGTACTAGACACCAAGGGGTACGACGTAATCTTAGGCATAACCTGGCTCAGTCAGTACTATGCAGTTATTGACTGTAGGGAGAAGGAGATTATTTTCAGGATCCCTCGTCAACCGGAATTCCAATTCAGTGGAGAAGTGAAGTCTACTAAGAGAAAGACTCGGTTGACTACTTCGGAGGTTCAGAAGGGAGTACCGGTGTGGGATGAATTTCCAGGAGTCTTTGCTGAGATCTCAGGACTGCCACCTGAAAGGATGATTGAGTTCTCTATTGAGACAATTCCGGGAGCAGCTCCTATATCCAAGGCTCCGTATAGGATGGCACCTGCGGAGTTAGAGATTCTGAAGAAGCAACTGCAGGAGTACTCTGATAAGGGATTAATTCGACCAAGTACTTCACCATGGGGAGCTCCAGTACTATTGGCGAACAAGAAGGATGGTGGTAAAAGACTTTGTATTGATTATAGAGAATTGAACAAGGTTACCATCAAGAACAAGTATCCCTTACCAAGGATTGATGATTTGTTTGACCAGCTTCATGGAGCCCGGGTATTCTCTAAATTGGATTTGCAGTCGGGTTACCATCAGCTAAGGATGTAGAAAGAGGATATTCCGAAGACGGCATTCAGGACCCGTTATGGCCACTATGAATTTCTAGTTATGCCTTTCGGAGTCACCAATGCCCCTGCAGTTTTCATGGACTTGATGAACAGAGTGTTCTCGCCCTACTTGGATCAGTTCGTTGTCGTTTTCATAGATGACATCTTGATCTATTCCAGGGACAACAAGGAGCATGCAGAACACTTGAGGATTGTATTGCAGACTCTCCAGCAGGAGCAGCTTCATGTGAAGAGGAGCAAGTGTGACTTTTGGTTGGACAGTATAGCCTTCCTTGGACACATAGTTTCAGCAGAAGGGATTTCAGTTGATCCTAGCAAAGTCCAGGCAGTGAGGGACTGGCCGATTCCGGAGACGGTGACTGAGATTAAGAGTTTTCTTGGATTAGCTGGGTATTACAGACGCTTTGTCCAAGACTTCTCTAGGATTGCAGCCCCGTTGACCAAGCTCACCCGGAAAGGAGAAAGGTACATTTGGACAGAGGAATGTACTGCCGCTTTTGAGCAACTGAAGCAGAGACTCATTTCAGCTCCAATCTTGAGGACTCCCTCAGGAAGAGGAGGGATGGTCATCTTCAGTGATGCATCAGGAAAAGGCCTGGGATGTGTACTTATGCAACATGATCATGTTATAGCTTATGCATCCAGGCAACTGAAGCCTCATGAGCGGAATTACCCAACTCATGACTTGGAGTTAGCAGCTGTCATATTTGCTTTGAAGATCTGGAGGCATTATCTTCTGGGAGATAAGGTGTTGATATACACGGATCACAAGAGCCTCAAGTATATCTTCTCACAGAAGGAGTTGAACATGAGGCAGAGGCGGTGGCTGGAGCTGATGGCGGACTATGATATTGACTTGCAATATCATCCAGGCAAGGTCAATACAGTACCGGATGCACTGAGCAGGAAGCCAGAGTATAGAGTGCTTGTCCAACTTACTCAGCAGAAGGAATTGATTCAAGACATCATCAGATTGGACTTGATGATGGTACAAGGAGGTGATAAGGCAGGACAGTTCATGACTTTGCAGATTCAGTCAACATTGATAGATGAGATCAAGGAAGCTCAAAAGGAAGATCCCAGATTGCAGAAATTCCGAGCTCAGGTAGAGGCTGGATTGAGGACTGATATCTGTATTCATCCAGATGGTGCATTATATTTTGGTAGCAGGATTTGTGTTCCCCAAGGAGAAGTTCGGCAGAAGATTTTAGCAGAAGCACACAGTTCAGCATATTCCATACACCCAGGGGGAACCAAGATGTATCAGGATATGAAGAAGCAGTTTTGGTGGAATGCTATGAAGAGGGAGATAGCCCAGTATGTTGCCAAGTGCTTGGTTTGTCAGCAGATAAAGATAGAGCATCAGAGATCAGCTGGACTTCTGCAACCTTTACCGATACCTGAGTGGAAGTGGGAGCACATTACCATGGATTTTGTCACGGCATTGCCTCGCAGTCCTAAAGGTAATAATGCTGTGTGGGTAATCATTGATCGCCTCACCAAGTCAGCTCATTTCATACCATTCAGGGTGGGTCAGTCAACAGAGGTTCTGGCGGACAAGTACATGAAGAAGATAGTTCGTCTGCATGGAGTTCCAGTTAGTATTGTATCGGACAGAGACACCAGATTCAGATCTCATTTCTGGGAAAGCCTCCAAGAAAGTCTAGGGACTCGTCTGAAATTCAGTACATCATATCATCCTCAGACAGACGGACAATCTGAGAGGACTATCCAGATTCTTGAAGATATGTTGCGGGCCTGCATGATTGAATTCCAGGGATCATGGGAAGACCATCTTCACTTGGCTGAATTTTCTTATAATAACAGTTATCAGGCAAGTATCAAGATGGCACCATTTGAAGCATTGTATGGAAGGAAGTGCAGGTCGCCGATTTGTTGGGATGAAGTCGGTGAGAGGAGACTTTTGGGGCCAGAGATCCTGATTCAGACAACAGATAAAGTCAGGATTATCAGAGATCACCTCAGGGCAGCACAGAGTCGGCAGAAGAGTTGGGCAGACACACTGAGAAGGCCATTGGAATTCCAGGCAGGAGATCATGTGTTTTTGAAGATATCACCTACCAAGGGAGTAATCCGGTTCGGTACTCGTGGAAAACTTAGTCCGAGATATATCGGCCCATTCGAGATTTTAGACTGTGTGGGAGATGTGTCTTATCGATTGGCATTACCGCCATCTTTGGACGGAGTTCACAATGTATTCCACGTGTCACAGCTGAGGAAGTATGTGAAGGATGATAGCCATATCCTGGATCACTCCGAACTGGAACTACAACCGGACTTGTCCTATCAAGAGCAGCCGATGGCCATTTTGGATAAGAGTGTTAAGACATTGAAGAACAAAGCCATACCATTAGTGTTGGTATCTTGGAACAGACATGCCCCTGGAGAAGCCACATGGGAACGAGAGGATGTTGTCCGTGAGCGTTACCCTCAACTCTTCACTTCTTGATTTGGTAAAACTCCTTCCTTCTATTCCTTTCTACTGTTATCTTTCTTATCATCCTTATCTATCTGTTATCCTTCTTTGCTGTTACCTTTCACCTTATGAAATTTCGAGGACGAAATTTTTGTAAGGTGGATGGATTGTAATACCCCGTTCCCGGAATACGTACTTAGTTGCGTGTTCAATTTTTCGATCGTATTTTTTTCGATTTACTTCCTGTATTTGACCGATTTCAGTTTTAAAAATCATTTTCCAATATTATATATTTTTATGATTTTCTGAAATTTTCCCGAATTTAATTAAATATTTTCAAAACCGGTGTCGACCAGTACCGCTGATCGATTCTCGGATTTTTAATTCACAAACAGTTAGGAATTTCTAGAAGGTCCTTTAGACTTTATTTCTTAGAATCATATTTTCTATCTAAATACTTTTTCTGAGAATTTTATGAATTTATGAAAATTCCAACGGAGTCGGTAGATAACTGATTCCGGGATTTTTAGTTTTAAAACTATAAATTATTTCTTCAAACGAATTTCACCATGAATCTTAAAATGTTATTCTTGATTTTTAGTGAAATTTTCGGGTCGTTCCGAGATACTTGAATTTCGGACGATTCCGGTATTTTTCCAATAATTCCAATTTTCCACATAATCCCACTCACTTTCACCTAATCCTTTTTAAATCCCACTCATTCTCTCTCTCCCCCATGGCCGGCCAAGTGGCCAAGTGAGGGACACCTCACCCTCCCCATATTTGCACAAAACCCCCTCTCAATTACACTATTTGCAACTCCCTTACAAAATCTAACACCTATATAAACATTCCTTTACACTTCTTTTCCTTTTTTCTTCATTTCACCTAAGTGATAGCCTTCTCCCAAAAATCTCTCCTCCTTCTCAACCTCAACCCTAGCTCCAAGAACCACCTCAAGGACTTCATCTCCACCTCAAGCAACCACCTTGGAGCTTGGATCGTAGCTTCCTTCGCCGTCGGAGACCACTTGGGTGATTTTCGTCGACAACGATCCTACCGAACTCGTAAAGCTCCAAAATAACCAATCCTAGTGAGTATTCTTACTCACCAAGACATGTGAATTCCCTAGTATACTTGTATTCCACATCTTGTTCACTTGTGCCTTCAAAATCACACATTTGGCCTTCAAATTCGACCAGCAAATTCTGTTCCGTGCGCTACTTACAGACCCAGATTAGTCGACTGGACCTAGGCATTAGTCGACTAACCCTTCTAGTTAAACCTTAACCTGTTTCTGAAACACAGTTTTAGTCGACTTACCCTGATTATTAGTCGACTAACCCTTTCTGGGAATGAACCCCAACTCTCTGGAAATCACTGTTAGTCGACTACACATTCCTCCCTAGTCGACTAACCTTACTTGAACCAGAAACCCAACTCTCGGCCCTAGTCGACTTATCCTATTTATTAGTCGACTATAGACTACTAGTCGACTAACCCTTCTCACCTTAGTCGACTCCTGAAACAAACTTAACTCTCTGTATCCCAGTTCTAGTCGACTTAGCTTGACTGTTAGTCGACTTGCGTGTCTGTTAGTCGACTACCCTTTTTACCTAGTCGACTAACTTTCCCTGAAACAGAATATCAACTCTCTGGAACCCAGTTTTAGTCGACTAATCCAGACTGTTAGTCGACTTAAGACCCCTACCAGTCGACTACACCTTCCACCTAGTCGACTAATTTAAGCTGTTTATTATAGTTGATTTCTTTTCTAAATTTGGATCTTACCCTGATACATGTGTATTATATTATGCTTGTTCATGCTTCATAACTGATACTACTTGACCTATTACTGGATGGATGTTATCTCTTGTAACTTCATAACTTGTTATTACATATTCTCGTTTCATGACATGTTAAATAGTGAATATCACCACTTATCATGCCATCTCTTGAACCAAGCATGATGCATTCAACTTTTGTATAAAATGGACCAACTTACATTGGGTCAGGGGGAAACATGCGGATATCGATATGTGTTCGTGTTTACAGTGGCATTAAGTATATTGTACAATTATATCCCGGTCTAACCTGAGGGCCTCCAGGAGACCGAGGGGAGTGCTTGCTCCCTTTTCCTGAGTACTATCATGATAAGGGCATACATAAGTCCCTCCTGAATAGCCTAGCGGCTGGCTTCCGTCACCAAGCAACGGAACAATCCTGGACCGTTATCCCGGGCATGTACGGGGTCCACTGTAAACATAGTTCGTCGATACCCCCGCTGTCTCCAATAACAACCTTGTATTACTAGGATATGGATCTATGTGCGCTGGGACGCTGGGTCACATAGCAAGATATCACAGTAGGACAAGTAATAATAATAATAGACTTTAACTATGTATCCATTTCATCCTGATTATAGTTCTTTATGCTTTCATTACTTGTTGGTTTATATTCATCATGCTGTTCCGTCCTTAATATTCATATCTCTTAGCCACTTGGCTATAACCTGTTCATTTTCGGGAGGTCCTGACTCCCTTGGATTTGTATGTTCAGGTTCCGAGGCTTGGATCGAAGTGGAGCCATCCACGGAAGATCGAGCTTTCTTTAGCGAGCAGGCTGATTAGCTCCAGTCCTTGCGCCAGACCTTTCTTTTTGACTCACGGGATCTTCATCCTACTCGTGAGCATTTTGTGTTTATATTGTGTCTTTTGCTTTTGGACTTGGTGGTGATAAAAGATACATGGAATGTGTAATATTTTATCATATCTTGTGATGACTTGTACTTGTACTTTATGTTGGCATATGTATGATTACCACGCTGTGTCGTGTACTCTGATCTGTGTCGTACTTTTATGCTTAGCGTATGTACGTGGGGGCAATTTCTGACCTATGTATATACGTCGCAGTGACGTCCCCGTATCTGTGGAATCGGGGCGTTACAAAGCTAATCACCTACCAATATCTTGATCAAATATCTGAAACTAAATATCACAAGATTATTAGTAAACTATAACTACATGAGTTAATCATCATCAAAACTAGAGTGAAGGGCCTCTGGGCCAACAAAGGCCTGTATAGATCGTGGATCTGCTGGGGCGGCCATCAGGATATATCCCATTATATGCTAACTCCAAGAGATCGACGTGGGAAAGTCTCCATCTTTCAGGAGACTCCCCTAAGAGTCATCATCAGGGTGAAGACCCATAAAGGTAGGATCTTCTCGAGAGGCCATCAGGGTATATCCCATTATAGGTTGGCTCCGAGAGATCGACGTGGGTGAATTTCCATCTTTCAGGAGACTCTTTGAAGAGTCACCGTCAGGGTAAAGACCCATATAGGCCGTGGATCTGCTCGGGCGGCTATCAGGATATATTCCATTATAGGCTGACTCTGAGGGATCGATGTGGGCGAGCCTCCATCTTTCAGGAGACTTCCTGAAAAGTCACTATCAGGGTGAAGACCCATATAGGTTGTGGATCTACTCGAGTGGCCATCAGAATATATCCCGTTATAGGCTAGCTCTAAGGGATCGACGGGGTGAGTCTCCATCTTTCAGGAGACTCCCGGAAGAGTCGCCACAGGGTGAAGACCCGTATAAGTCATGGATCTGCTTGGGTGGCCAACGTGTAACACTTGCCTTAACTAATCACCTTTTCCTAACATTTAAATGCTTTAGGGAGGTGATGGGGAAGTAAGAATTCATGTTAGATACTATACATTATACTATGCCTATTAGTATGTATACACATATGTATGTATGTATAAGAAATGAAATACAACCTCATACTTGTTGACTTTGCCACCATACCCCCCACCATACTTGTGGGTACTAGTACCTCATGAAGGGGGGAGGCATGGAGCTGAAATCACCTAGAGGGGGGTTGAATAGGTGATGGCTATATGAAATATGGCAATAATGCGGAATTTAAATCTACTTAAAACAATAAGCTCAAATTAGAATGCTTGCAAGATATAAAGCAATAAGTAAAGCAAGTAATAAAGAGATTGAGTTTAGAGAAATTTGAGCAAACGCAAACACGAGGATATGTTTCCGAGGTTCGAGCCACGCTCTACGTCCCCGCCTTCACACTTGAAGGATTTCCACTATTGTTGATCCCACTGGATCTCCAATACAAGGACACACTTGTCCTATCTCTCGTGATGCCGCAACACCACTTGGAGCACACTAGCTCGCTTGAGGCCGATGCCTCTACAACTTCGCTCAAGAAGAAAATTGATAACACTTGATCACAAAAAGCTCACTTAGCACAATCCTATAACCAATATGTAGAGATAGTACTTGGGATTGTGAAGTGCAAAATGACTAGAGTGAAGTAGAGGATTTGCTTCAAGTAGGTGTTTGGAAATTTTGGCTTATCCGCAAACATTTTTGGTTTAAGGATTTGTAAATAAGGTTCTAGACCTAATAAACTAAGAGTATGATCATAGATCAACACTCAAACATGTTAGATCATTTTGGTAAAAATCCTTTTTGATAAAATGATTTTCTAAAAACGGTTTTTCCAAAACATGATATTTCTAAAAACTAAGTTAGAAATTCTGATATAAAAATTCTTTTGAAGCCATGAAGCAATACTAAGTGTGTGTGAGTGACAATCCCAAATATTCTACCTCTATCATCTAGGTTTTGACAAAATATCTAAAAAAGAAAAGTAAATTACAAATCTTGATTCTTTTCTTCAATGCTTTGATCCCGAAGCTTTTCTACCGTGCTAGGCTTGGGAATGCAAATCTTTAGCGGCGTCCAAACTTGTGAGTCTTGATGTGGAGCCGTCAAATCAACTTGTTTTAAACCTGAAATTCTTTTAAACAAGATTGTTAAACACATAACTAAATATGGTTTGTTATCATCAAAATATCGGGCTAATGGCCTTTGGGCCAACAATCTCCCCCTTTTTATGATGACAAAACATACATAGTTATTTACAAATATTTTGGGTGGAGACTTCAAATGAAGCTCCCCCTCAACACATGCATATAATAAAAGGATACTCAGGCATAGGTAAATAGCACAAATAATAAACAACCATACACACGTCCATGCCAGAAAATAACTCATGCCATAAATAACTCACATGTTCATACAAGACATAAAAACATATAGAAAAACACATGTCCACACAAACACAAATACATGTCCAAAATACCAAAATATAAAATACAAGATACAAAATACAAGCCCAAGGAAGTCTCTCAAGAATATCTCTCCCCCTTTTTGACATCATCAAAAGGGGAAGTCACTCCTCATCGTCGTCGTCCTCATCGTCCTCCTCATCATCGTCCTCAGCATCACCTGCAGTCATCTCCACATCCTCATCATCATCATCATCATCCTCATCATCATCAGAAGCCTCCTCCTCTGGATCAATACCTGCAACACCTGGCTGTGGTGCTGAAGAAGCAGAAGGAGCCCTGACAGGAAATGGAGGGCCGGAGGAAGGAAGAGGTCGGGCAAATGGCGTGGGGTCTGGACCAAGCATGTCGTACTTCACAAATAGTGCACTAAATTGTGAATCCACGTATCGCATGGAATCAGCAAAATAAGACATGTCATTGCGAAGTCCTTGATAACGCAAGTCCATCTCCGCGCGATGTGCTGCATCCGCCGCAGAAATCTGGGTCAGTCGCTGCTCGACCCAAGACTGATGCTCCTGAATCTGAGTACGAAGCTCAGACGAAATGAAGGCCTGAAGAGCAGAAGAAATGGATGGCCCTGGAGCAGAGGAAGTCCCTGGGCCAGAAGAAGACCCTGGGGCATGAGCAGGAGGAACAGGAGGCTGCTCAAGAGCGGGATGTCGCATCCTGGCTTGCATCCTCTTCAAAAGGGTGTTATCCAGGTTAACTGAGGGTTCGGTAGGTGTCTCAGAGGATAGATCGAAATTGAGTTGTTTCAGGAGATACGAAATGAGCATCTCATAAGGCAAGTGCCTTGTGGGGACACGGACGTGATCAGAAGTCATGTGTGAAATGATGAAGCGGGGGATATTAATCTTAATGCCTTTCAGGAGGCAATAGACTATCAAAGGTACAGGACCCCTAGCATGACTGTACTCCCCTGATTTGGGTAAAATGTTGTAGAAAACAAATTTAGCTAGGACTTGAGCGGTGAATGTGAATTTGTTCACCTCCTCATTCCTCACTAAGCCGGGGTTGTCATCCCCGTGGATCAAAGTGGACGCGGTGAGCGCAGACTCACCGGCCGGATAGACAAAATCATGTAGGTCAAAAGAGTACACATCAACTCCTCCATAGGAGAGATGCAACAAATCAACAAATTGTTCTAGAGGGATATCAATGTCTCTCCCTAGAACCCTTGACCTAACCCGGTTACCCTCAAAAGCAAGATTGGTATAAAAATAGGGTATGAGTGAGGTATAAACCGGTTCTCTGATAGCCATGAATTGGTCTAAAGAATTATTCCTCAATATTTGTGGGATATTGAGGTGCTCAAAGTCTTGGAGGACTACACATCTCCCAGAAATGATGGTTCTCTTTGAAAGGAGGATATACCTATTTTCAGCAAGATCGTTAACAAATGGGGGTTTAGTCCTAGTGGATAAAGATGAAGGGACCACGAATTTTCCCTTCTCGGTTCTAGATCTCTTAGGCATGATTAAATTTTAGGTTAAAATGAAGATCTAGGTCACGAATAAAAGTAGGGCTTGATCTAGACTAAGGAAACAAAAGATCTTGACAAAACTTAAGATGAACAAAGGAAAGAAAGCAAGATCTAGAGAAAAAATGGATTTTTACCTTGATTGAAGAGAAATCAAGAACCCAAAATCAAAAATCCCTGAGTTTGAACGTAGATCGGGCCTGAAAGGGATGATCCAGCAAAGATTTGAGAGTATGAAGCTTGGATTTGAGGTAGATTTGAGTGAGATGAAGAAAATAGGGTTTTTTAGAGAGAGGGAGAAGAGAAATCGCCGGTGAGAAATGAGAGAGAGAGAGACAGAAAAAGGGCTTTAAATAGGGTGGGTAAATGACATATTCCCGTCGCCCGGTCGACCGGTCCGGTCGACCGAAAATACCCGAGACCACTGACAGACTAAACGGTCGACCGCACCGGTCGGCCAAAATTACCCGAGAGCTCTGACAGATGAAACGGTCGATCGCACCGGTCGGCCAGCTACAGAGAAGGGTAAAAACATCCTTCCAGGCAAGGTCGGCCGGCCGGATCTCAGCTCCGGTCGGCCGGTCTAGCCCAAAAGCTGTCAGCAGCAAAGACCCTAAAAAAAATCTAAAAATGTCTAACAAATAATGAGAAAGATATTTTTAACATACAAAATTTTAAAACATATTTTAAACTCTATAATTATCAACAAAAATTTTTACCTTTTATTTTCCATATAAAACAAAGATTTAGAGATGTTGAAGCCGAATACCCGGTGAAGGGTTCTGAACTTCATCCTCGAGATTCCTCTAAATAAGAGTTGAGGTGCGCAATTGCCATCTCTAATGTATTTGCTTTAAATATGAATTTTAAATATTTATTTTAGTTTTGACAAAATGAGTATATATATGTATATGATCAAAACTAGACATGTGGACATACAAAAGAAATATGGCATAAAACAAGATAGCATATACACAAGCATGATGGAAATGTAAGTTTACTCTAACACATATCAATGTAACACAAAGGTAAACTAACAATCCTATGCATATGTATATAAACAAAAATAAAACTTTTAAATGGAGAATTACCAAACCGAGGGTATTCTCCAAATTAGTTGCCTCTACGATAGCGATGCAAGCGACGATGTGTTCATTAGGCATTGTTGCATCCACCACCCGGGCACCGTCTCCTCCTAAGTCTTGGAGGAAGAAGACCCACCTGTATCAACTAAATTTGGTGTGTCTTTTGGTACCCATATCTTTTGGGTCCTTTAGGGTTAGTACCGGGGCGAACCCAAACATGTTTATTAGTCATGTTATGTTTAGCAAAACAAAATTTTTCTAAATGGCCTTTGCGGCCACAATGAGTGCAAACATAAATCCTACCACTACCATACATGAATGCATGCTTATGAGTGTGTGCATGTTTCCGTGCATGTGGATGGTGAGTGTGTTTCCCTTGGGTTACTCCTTTGGGAAATCTAGATGCAAATTTATTTAAGTCAAATGCACATTTTTTAAGAGTTGAATCTAAAACATCAACCCGTTTTTGAATTTCAATAAAATCATTTTTATTACAAGATGCAATGGGGGTTTTCCCTTTACAAGCTAATTTATAGTTTTCAAAATCAATCTTTATTTTCTTAAAAGCATTAGACAAATCATTTTTCTCTTTTTCAATAATATCATATTTGTTTTTCAATAACTCATTTTCTCTTTTTAATTTCTTATTATGAGATTGCGAAATCGCATATCTATGTTGGAGTTCTTCAAAAAATTGAGCTAATTCATCCATAGTCAATTCATCATCTTCTATGGAGTTGTCGAGATTTACCTTAGAAGCATCATCTCCATGTGCCATGAAGCACATGTTGGCGGTGTCGATCTCCTCTTCGGATTCCGACTCCGTATCGTCCCACGTGGCCACCATAGCCTTCTTCTTTGGGCCGTTCTTGGAGGTGGTAGCTTGGAGAGCAGGGCAATCGGCAATGAGGTGTCCGATCTTCTTGCAATGAAAACAAGGACCCGGCTCCTCTATTTTCCTTTCGAATCTTCCTTGACGTTTCCCTCTTCGGAAGTTGCTTTGCCTCCCTTTCTTGTAGAACATTTTGCCCACCTTCCGGATGAGCATGGCAAAGTCCTCATCGTAGTCTTCCGATGAGTCTTCCTCATCATGGTTGGTTGGAGTGGCTTTGAAAGCGAGGGCTTTCTTCTTCGGCGCCTCCCTTTCTTCTCTAACTTTCATCTCCATCTCATGGGTCTTGAGATTTCTGATGAAGCCGGAGAAGTCCATCTCCTCCCGATCGTTGAGCTCCTAGAGGGTGGTTGCCTTGACTTCCCAAGCTTTGGGAAGAGCTCTAATGACCTTCCTTATCTTTTGGTCATTATCGATCGCATCACCTAAATAAGATAAAGCATTTGTTATTTTGGTGAACCGAGTGAGCATGTCATCAATGCTCTCATTCTCAAGCATGTAAAAGTTCTCATATTGAGAATGAAGCAAGTCAATTTTGGACCTCTTGACTTATGACGTTCCCTCATGAGTCACAATCAAAACATTCCACACTTCATATGCGGATTTACAATTTATGATGCGTGAGAGGTCATCTTCATTAAGGGCTTGGGTTAATGCATATTGAGCCCTAGCATTGGCCTCATAGTCCTTGGTGGTGTCCTCGGACCATGATCTCTCATCGGTGAGAGGTTCTATAAATTCTTTGGTTATGGCCCTAGCAACCCTAACTCCTAGGGACTTAAGGAAAAGGTTCATCTTGACCTTCCAAATAGGGAAGTTCAAGCCATCAAATTTGGGTGAGGACTTGATGCTAGAAAAATCAATTGAAGCCATGGATAATGAATAAGATGCACAACAAATGAAGAATGCAACAAATGATATAGCCAAATACAAGGATCTCCCTAAGGGGGTTAAACCAAATAAAAGGGTTAGGCTCTGATACCAATTGAAATCACCTAGAGGGGGGTGAATAGGTGATGGCTATATGAAATATGGCAATAATGCGGAATTTAAATCTACTTAAAACAATAAGCTCAAATTAGAATGCTTGCAAGATATAAAGCAATAAGTAAAGCAAGTAATAAAGAGATTGAGTTTAGAGAAATTTGAGCAAACACAAACACGAGGATATGTTTCCGAGGTTCGAGCCACGCTCTACGTCCCCGCCTTCACACTTGAAGGATTTCCACTATTGTTGATCCCACTGGATCTCCAATACAAGGACACACTTGTCCTATCTCTCGTGATGCCGCAACACCACTTGGAGCACACTAGCTCGCTTGAGGCCGATGCCTCTACAACTTCGCTCAAGAAGAAAATTGATCACACTTGATCACAAAAAGCTCACTTAGCACAATCCTATAACCAATATGTAGAGATAGTACTTGGGATTGTGAAGTGCAAAATGACTAGAGTGAAGTAGACGGATTTGCTTCAAGTAGGTGTTTGAAAATTTTGGCTTATCCGCAAACATTTTTGGTTTAAGGATTTGTAAATAAGGTTCTAGACCTAATAAACTAAGAGTATGATCATAGATCAACACTCAAACATGTTAGATCATTTTTGGTAAAAAATCCTTTTTGATAAAATGATTTTCTAAAAACGGTTTTTCCAAAACATGGTATTTCTAAAAACTAAGTTAGAAATTCTGATATAAAAATTCTTTTGAAGCCATGAAGCAATACTAAGTGTGTGTGAGTGACAATCCCAAATATTCTACCTCTATCATCTAGGTTTTGACAAAATATCTAAAAAAGAAAAGTAAATTACAAATCTTGATTCTTTTCTTCAATGCTTTGATCCCGAAGCTTTTCTACCGTGCTAGGCTTGGAATGCAAATCTTTAGCGGCGTCCAAACTTGTGAGTCTTGATGTGGAGCCGTCAAATCAACTTGTTTTAAACCTGAAATTCTTTTAAACAAGATTGTTAAACACATAACTAAATATGGTTTGTTATCATCAAAATATCGGGCTAATGGCCTTTGGGCCAACAGGAGCCTTGCTTATAGGTTAAGGTATAGGAGTAGAGTGATGGGGTTAGAGAGGGACACGTGTCATGAGATTATTAAAGAGATTGGGCTATAAATAGGGGGTGAAGAGAAGAACCTCATTTGCCAACACACTCTCTCTTTCTCTTCATTTTCCAACTCCCCAAATATTTTCCCCTCTTCTTTTTTTCAGCCGGCCAAGTCCAGCAAGGGCAGCAGCCCAAATCCTTCCCTTTTCTTCACAAACACACACTCTTTCTCCCTCTCATTCCCTCACAAACTCCCCTTTCTTCCTTATACAAGAAAAAGGCTTCATTTACACGTTTTAACTCCTCCAAAGATCAAATAGAACAAGCTAAAGTGGTGATCTAACATCACCATAAAAGGGAATTCTTGGAGTCAAGGTTGTTCTAAAATAACGAGTTATGAGGGTGATATTGGTTGAAAGGTAAGCATATCCTTAAGAATTCTACCCCTCTTATACTCTTTTAACTAAAGAACTAATTATGATGATTTTGTGACCTTGTAGACTCCAATATAGCGGGAAACCGAGCTTGATAAGTAGAAACTCGCTTCAAGGGTGAGTAGAACATTCGACCCCTAGTAATATAGTAGGTAAAGTAAAACTTGAAATAAAGTGGGAAAATTTCTAAGTTATAAATGGACGAGAAAAATGAACGATGATGCTTGAGAGTGGTTTATATGTTTATGTATACATTATGAACAATCATGTGGTGTTATGTTATTGTATTTCTTATGAATGCTTACAATGGTGCATGATCGACACGTTATTGTGTATGCATAGTAGTCTAACACATGCCTCTTAAAAAAAATAGTTTTATGAATGAATATCATACTTGACTTAATGCACATGTTTGGCTACACATATATTGGAATGATATAACGTGTTGGTTATCTTGAAAAGGCTTGCATGTGGTTAGTTTAATAAGTGGTTACTTATACATGTTAATGTCTTTCTTAATATTGGCATCATGTAAAGTAGGAATCATGTGAATCCTTTATGTTATTATTATCTTATGGATCCTTGCATGTGGTTATTACATGAAGGATATGATATTTGCATGTTATAATACGTGTTTTATGTTGATCATGTATGCATGTTGCGATTATATTTTATGTTGATCATGTATGCATGTTGCGATTATATTCTATGTTGATCATGTATGTTAATATGGTTAAGTTAGAAATTGTATGTTAAAACTATAAAGAATTGATATTCCAGACACTAAGATAAGTCGACTTACCTAGGCAATTTCAACAGTATTACTAGTCGACTATAGATGATGTATAAGTCGACTAGTACATAGAGTAGTCGACTATACAGGTTAGGGTAGTCGACTACATAAGTCACTGGGAGCCAACAGAGAATAAATACTTTTTGGATCAACCCCAGTCGACTATAGCTTCAATGTTAGTCGACTAATAGTGGTATTAGTCGACTATAGGAATGGGCAAGTCGACTAACAGGACATGTTACTGTATTTGGGTCGGAACTTCAGCTAATACCTAAAACTTTACACATATGGTATAAAAATATAATTGCCAACCTGATGATAAAGTCCAAATAGACCTACCTTATGGACATGCATAAACATTGTTTTACTCACTGAGCTGTCGAGCTCACTCTGTTCTCATTATCACCTTCAGGTTTGGACAAAGGCAAGAGAGGCAACATATGCGGGATGGTGTCAACGGAGACATTTCACCCTTTTTGCTTGTTCTTTTGATATGTATATGGTTGTAGAAAACTATGCATAACTTCTATTTGGATGTTTGCTATGAACTTGTAAATATTGAAATGCTTAGTGCTAAACTCAAAGCCTGTATTATATTTTGGAATAGTAATGTATTAGACTATGTTTTCTTATGAGTTGTCGGACCAATATTTTGGGAAATGCTAAATCATGTTAAGATCATATATGCTATCAGAGTGGAGATTGATGTAAAGTATAGAGCAGTCTGATGTTAGTAGAATGGAAGTATTGTATCTTGATGGGTCCCACGCTTGGATAATCTGTGATGATTATAATTAATGGAAATTATTAACTGGGACCGTTACAGTTGGTGTCAGAGCTAAGGTTTGTAGGTAGAAGGAGAAGGTTAAGTCGGAGGTAGGAGGCAATGGAATTGTTAGGCTCATATGTATGGATATGTGATTATAGTTGGTAGTGAGTTTTATGTGACGGATTAACCATGAGTCAAGCGGTAATTGAGTATTTCCTCGCATCAGAATCAGGGTGCCCGTACGTCCTGATTCGGGTGAGTTGACTGAGGGTGCGGGCTCTCAGTAACAACTTCTAGTGGTATGGGACACTGGGACGAAGGAATGCATTGAATTATCTATTGAACCGAAGTTATTTTAAAACATGAGACTTACGGGTAGACTAAGGATAAGTGTAAGTACAAGTATGTGTGTATATATGTATTGCTTCTTTCTGATTATAGCAGTATGTTAAGACTATTTTATGGGATTGAGATTGATATGACTCCTTGTTTGCATGTAGATAGGGGACTCTAACATTTATTGGCCAGTCTCTAACTCGGATAGTTCGAGTGTGACTTGGACGGCAGATTCTATGGATTGGGGATATGAGTCAGATGAGACTGACCCAGAGGTTATATTTGCAGCCCCAGACCCCATAGACTATGAGGAGGTTGAGTCTCAGGCATCAAATGAGCCTGAACTAACCATTGTTGATACGGAGAGCTTGGTTGGAGATTCACTTGAGGTAGTAGAGATGGAGGATACTAGTATAATAAAGGAGGAGACCCGTAGAGGATTCACTTATGGAGGTGTCTTTTGGGATGAAACATGGGAAGATGACATGGACCTATATGATGACCTGGATAACTGGTGCTGCGCAGGAGATGAATTACCGGGGAAGACTCCGAGGAAAGCATGGGTGATAGCGAGGATAGTAGCAGGACCAGCGGGGACTCAAGTGGGGAGACTCTACCCTATGAAGGATGAATCTTTGAGCAAATACTTTTGATGTATATATATAAGCCTAGTGTGCTAGTTGATGGATATCTTAAGAGTTTTGTTGTATATGCCCTGACACATCTTATATGTATGCACATGGGTTAGTTCGGATATCCAAAGGGTAGACATATCAGTATAATATCTTTGTATCCGTGTTGGGATGTACATATAAATATATATATATATATAGCAAGTTGTTTGTTTGCAAAGTGATAATGAATATGGTATTAAAGTGATTGCATGAAACTAAAATTTTATCCAAAATTGTTTTCAATTATGAAGTATGTTGACTAGACGTCCTTATCTTATAGGAAGGACGCATGGATCTAAATCAACTACCACCAAATGAGTCTTTGTCGCTCGGTGTGTCACACTATAGTGTGATGGGGAGTGCACACCCCATGGACAACAATGAAGATTCTGAAGTCCAGATATGAGGAGATAATGGAACTCCAGGGGTGATGTCAGAGTGGCTCACACAGTTAATGACCAGAGCAAATAATAACAACTCTCACCGAGCATTGGAGCAATTTCAGAAAATAAAACTGCCTGTATTTGAAGGGGAGGTGGACCCCTTACAAGCTGAAGCATGGCTTCTCCAGGTAGAGAAGATCCTAGATGTAATGAACTGCACCGATGAGCAAAGGGTATCTTTCTCTTCCTTTATGTTTCAAAAGGATGCAGAACATTGGTGGAGGGCGGTGAAGAATAGTGTGAAAAGTACAAGAGAATCAATCACTTGGGAATTTTTAGTGAACAAATTCACTGAAAAATATATCCCAGAGACGGCCAGAGACAAGATGGTGTCAGAATTCTTGGAATTACGGTAAGGCCTGATGAATGTGTCTCAATATGACCAGAGGTTCGCTCAATTATCCAGGTATGCTGATGCCATGATGAAGAGTGAAGCAGAAAGGACAAAGAGGTTCGTGAAAGGTCTGAGATCAAAAATTCGAGGTAGATTGATTCCTCTACAACTGAAGAATTATCTCCAAGCTGTGGAAAGAGCCTTGGAGGTAGAAATGGATATGCAAGAGGGTCACGAAGATTGGGTGAAGGAAATTCCCAACTCAAAGTGCCCCCGATATCAAGGACCATCAATGTCGGTGGCATCAGGATCCACCAGAAATAAAGGAATTGGGTTTAATACCACTCTTCAAAGGGGAGGAGGGGCCAGAGGCAGAGGAATATGGTTGAGGATTAGAGACACTTTCTCGAAAGCACAAGCTACCTCTGTGTCCCACCCCAGAATCTCGGAGGCCCCTTGGTGCCAGAAGTGTAGAACAAACCATTTTGGAGACTGCCTCCAAGATAGAGCTTACTATTTTGGTAGAGTGGGGCATTTAAAGAAGAATTGCCCGGCGAGGCGCGAAAGCCAAGGACAGAGTGGGGGAAGTGGGAGGCCAGCTATGAGGATGAACCCTCCCAGGGACCAACTAATAATTTTATGCCGCCCAATAATGCTCCACGATCTACTGCAACTCAGTCATCTGTCCAACAGCCACGGGTGCAAGGAAGAACTTTTGCATTAACCCACCGAGAAGCAATGGACTCAAATGCAGTAGTGGAAGGTATGATCTCCATATCAGGACATTGCCCATGCATTGTTTGATCCTGGAGCTACTCATTCATTCATATATAGTACTTTTGCTTATAAATTAAATCAAGTATCGGAACCCCTAGGATTTCAGTTGGTTGTATCCACACCTATAGGGGTAAAGATAATAGCTAGCACTAAATATGTGAATTGTGAAGTGATGATTGGGGAGATGAAAACATCCATTGATTTGATTAAGTTGGGCGAGATGGAGTTTGATGCAATACTAGAAATGGATTGGTTGTCCGCTTATGGTGCCCAGGTGGATTGTAATAGGAAGAGGATCATCTTTAGAATGGAAGGAGCCCCGGAGTTTATTTTTGAAGGGGTAAAAGTTAGTCATGATATACCCTACATATCGGCCATTAAAGCCACCAAGTTAATGAGGCAGGGATGTCAAGGATTTATGGCTTCAGTTTTGGATACTACTAAAACTGACATCAAAATTGAGACTATTCCAGTTGTGAATGAGTTTCCTGATGTATTCCCGGAAGATTTACCAGGCTTGCCCCCAGATCGGGATGTAGAATTTGCAATAGAAGTGCTGACCGATACTGCCCCAATTTCAAAGGCGCCATATCGTATGGCCCCTGCAGAAATGAAGGAACTTAAAACTCAATTACAGGAATTATTAGACAAGGGTTTTATCCGGCCAAGTGTATCTCCCTGGGGAGCACCAGTACTGTTTGTTAAGAAGAAAGATGGGAGTATGAGATTATGTGTTGACTACCGGGAATTGAATAAGGCCACTATCAAAAATAGGTACCCTCTTCCTCGGATTGATGGCTTATTTGATCAACTACAAGGGTCTTGTGTATTTTCTAAGATAGACCTTAGATCGGAGTATCATTAGTTAAAGGTCAAGCCAGAAGATGTGTCCAAATCGGCTTTTAGGACAAGATATGGACAATTTGAATTCCTAGTCATGCCTTTTGGACTCACTAATGCCCCAGCAGCATTTATGGACTTAATGAATCGAGTGTTCCAACCATATCTAGATCAGTTTGTGGTGGTATTTATCGATGATATTTTGGTCTATTCAAAGAATAGAGAAGATCATGAGAATCATCTTAAATTGTTCTCCAAATCTTGAGGGAGAAGCAACTTTATGCTAAATTAAAGAAATGTGAATTTTGGTTGGAACAAGTAGGGTTTCTTGGCCATATTATATCCAAGGAGGGAATATCAGTAGATCCAATGAAAATTGAAGCAATCAAAGACTGGCTTAGACCCACAAATGTCACCGAAGTTCGAAATTTCTTGGGATTAGCTGGATACTATAGAAGATTTGTAGAAGGATTCTCTCTAATTGTGGCACCATTAAACGAACTAAGTAGAAAGAATAAGAAGTTTGTATGGGGGGAAGAACAAGATAGGAGCTTCCTGGAGGTTAAAACTAAGCTAACATCTGCTCCTATTCTAACTGTACCTTCGGGGACTGAAGGATTTGCCATTTATAGTGATGCGTCAAAATTGGGACTGGGATGTGTGTTAATGCAACATGGGAGAGTTATTGCCTATGCATCCCGACAATTGAAAATTCATGAAAAGAAATTACCCCACTCATGATTTGGAATTAGCCGCTGTGATTTTTTGCTTTAAAGATCTGGCGATATTACTTGTATGGAGTGTCTTGTGAAATTTTTACTGATCATAAAAGTTTGAAGTACATTTTCACACAAAAAGAACTGAATATAAGGCATAGGAGATGGTTAGAACTAATAAAGGACTATGATATTACTATCCAATACCACCCTGGAAAGGCCAATGTAGTGGCTGATGCCTTGAGTCGGAAATCAGGGGGAACAATGGCCACTCTGATAACTCGTCAAGTAAGAATATTAAGGGATTTAGAAGAAATGCAAATAGAGGTGCGAGTCATTGATTCTTCTAATACTAGGTATTAGCTGAATCAAGTGAGTATTCAATTTGATCTATATGACAAAATCAAAGAGGGTCAACATAGAGATACTCAAATGAGGAAGGTTATGAAGAAAGTACAAGAAGGAGAACTTAAGAAATTTCAAATAGAAGATGATGTACTGAGATTTAGACGCAGATTATGCGTGCCAGATGTAGCAGAGATTAAAGAAGATATAATGCGGGAGGCTCATTGCACCCCGTATACAGCTCATCCAGGGAGCACAAAAATGTATCAGGATCTGCGTCAAAATTTCTGGTGGGATGGAATGAAAATGGATATTTTCAATTTTGTCCACAAGTGTTTAGTCTGTCAGCAAGTGAAAGCAGAACATAAAAAGCCCCCAGGATTGCTGTTGCCATTACCAATTCTTGAATGGAAATGGTATCACATTACTATGGACTTTGTTACTGGACTTCCTCGGATATCCCAAGGACTGGATACAGTCTGGGTAGTGGTAGACAGACTTACTAAATCTGCCCACTTTCTGCCTATCCGGATCAATTATTCAATGGAAAGATTGGCTCAAGTGTATATCCGAGAAATAGTTAAACTGCATGGAGTACCTGAGTCCATTGTATCAGATCGGGATCCTAAATTTCAATCTAGATTTTAGAGGAGCCTATCCGAAGCTATAGGCACTAAATTGCAACTCAGTACAGCAGCACACCCCCAAACGGATGGACAGTCAGAGAGGACCATTCAAATATTGGAAGATATGTTGAGAACTTGTGTATTAGATTTTGGGGGAAGTTGGGACAACTTTTACCCTTAGTGGAGTTCGCTTATAATAATAGTTATCAGTCCACTATTGGTATGCCTCCATTTGAAGCATTGTATGGTAGAAAATGTAGATCACCGATCTGTTGGGAGGAAGTTGGGGATAGAAGGATATTCGGCCCTGATGTGATCCAAGAAGCTACTGAGAAGATCAAGTTGATTAAGGAAAGGATGAAAGAAGCCCAGAGCAGGCAGAAAGCTTATGCAGACAATCGCCGCAGACCACTGGAATTTGAGGTAGGGGATAAAGTTTTTCTGAAGGTATCTCCAATGAAGGGAGTAAGACGCATCGGCAGTAAGAACAAATTAGCTCCTAGATATGTGGGACCATTTGAAATATTAGATAGAATTGGCCCGGTTGCTTATCGTTTAGCCTTGCCTCCTGCTTTGGGGAGGATGCACAATGTATTTCATGTCTCTCAGCTGAGGAAGTATGTACCTGATCCTGATCACATAATCTCCTATGGACCTCTGTAAATACAAGAAGATATGTCATATATGGAAGAGCCAGTGCAAATCCTAGATCGCAAGGAGAAACAATTGAGAAGCAAGATTATTTCTTTGGTCAAAGTTTTATGGAGGAATCAATATATAGAAGAAGCAACTTGGGAACTAGAAGAGGAGATACAGAAGGACTATCCACATTTGTTCCAAGGTACGTAAAGTTTCGAGGACGAGACTTCTATTAGGAGGGTAGAATGTAACACTTGCCTTAACTAATCACCTTTTCCTAACATTTAAATGCTTTAGGGAGGTGATGGGGAAGTAAGAATTCATGTTAGATACTATACATTATACTATGCCTATTAGTATGTATACACATATGTATGTATGTATAAGAAATGAAATACAACCTCATGCTTGTTGACTTTGCCACCATACCCCTCACCATACTTGTGGGTACTAGTACCTCATGAAGGGGGGAGGCATGAAGCCTTACTTATAGGGTAAGGTATAGGAGTAGAGTGATGGGGTTAGGGAGGGACACTTATCATGAGATTATTAAAGAGATTGGGCTGTAAATAGGGGGATGAAGAGAAGAACCTCATTTGCCAACACACTCTCTCTCTCTCTCTTCATTTTCCAACTCCCCAAATATTTTCCCCTCTTCTTTTTTTTCAGCCGGCCAAGTCCAGCAAGGGCAGCAGCCCAAATCCTCCCCTTTTCTTCACAAACACACACTCTTTCTCCCTCTCATTCCCTCACAAACTCCCCTTACTTCCTTATACAAGAAAAAGGCTTCCTTTACATGTTTTAACTCCTCCAAAGACCAAATAGAACAAACTAAAGTGGTGATCTAACATCACCATAAAAGAGAATTCTTGGAGTCAAGGTTGTTCTAAATAACGAGTTAGGAGGGTGATATTGATTGAAAGGTAAGCATATCCTTAAGAATTCTACCCCTCTTATACTCTTTTAACTAAAGAACTAATTATGATGATTTTGTGACCTTGTAGACTCCAATATAGCGGAAAACCGAGCTTGATAAGGAGATACTCGCTTCAAGGGTGAGTAGAACATTCGAGCCCTAGTAATATAGTAGGTAAAGTAAAACTTGAAATAAAGTGGGGAAATTTCTAAGTTATAAATGGACGAGAATAATGAACGATGATGCTTGAGAATGGTTTATATGTATATGTATACATTATGAACAATTATATGGTGTTATGTTATTGTATTTCTTATGAATGCTTACAATGGTGCAAGATCGACACGTTATTGTGTATGCATAGTAGTCTAACACATGCCTCTTAAAAAGAAATAGTTTTATGAATGAACATCATACTTGACTTAATGCACATGTTTGGCTACACATATATTGGAATGATATAACATGTTGGTTATCTTGAAAAGGCTTGCATGTTGTTAGTTTAATAAGTGGTTACTTATACAAGTTAATGCCTTTCTTAATATTGGTATCATGTAAAGTAGGAATCATTTGAATCCTTTATATTATTATTATCTTATGGATCCTTGCATGTGGTTATTACATGAAGGATATGATATTTGCATGTTATAATACGTGGTAAACGTATTGGAGGAAGGGACCGGGTTGAACCGGAGGTGATCGAAGGGGAGAATAATACGTGATAAACGTATCGGAGGAAGAGACCGGGTTGAACCGGAGGTGATCGAAGGGGAGATTATATTTTATATTGATCATGTATGCATGTTGCGATTATATTTTATGTTGATCATGTATGCATGTTGTGATTATATTTATGTTGATCATGTATGCATGTTGCGATTATATTCTATGTTGATCATGTATGTTAATATGGTTAAGTTAGAAATTGTATGTTAAAACTATAAAGAATTGATATTCCAGACACTAAGATAAGTCGACTTACCTAGGCAATTTCAACAGTATTACTAGTCGACTATAGATGATGTATAAGTCGACTAGTACATAGAGTAGTCGACTATACAGGTTAGGGTAGTCGACTACATAAGTCACTGGGAGCCAACAGAGAATAAATACTTTTTGGATCAACCCCAGTCGACTATAGCTTCAATGTTAGTCGACTAATAGTGGTATTAGTCGACTATAGGAATGGGCAAGTCGACGAACAGGACCTGTTACTGTATTTGGGTCAAAACTTCAGCTAATACCTAAAACTTCACACATATGGTATAAAATACAATTGCCAACCTGATGATAAAGTCCAAATAGACCTACCTTATGGACATGCATAAATATTGTTTTACTCACTGAGCTGTCGAGCTCACTCTTTTCTCATTATCACCTTCAGGTTTGGACAAAGACAAGGGACCCGCTTAATGGCAACATATGCGGGATAGGTGTCAACGGAGACATTTCACCCTTTTTACTTGTTCTTTTGATATGTATATGGTTGTAGAAAACTATGCATAACTTCTATTTGGATGTTTGCTATGAACTTGTAAATATTGAAATGATTGGTGCTAGACTCAAAGCCTGTATTATATTTTGGAATAGTAATGTATTAGACTATGTTTTCTTATGAGTTGTCAGACCAATATTTTGGGAAATGCTAAATCATGTTAAGATCATACATGCTATCAGAGTGGAGATTGATATAAGGTATAGAGCAGTCTGATGTTAGTAGAATGGAAGTATTGTATCTTGATGGGTCCCACGCTTGGATAATCTGTGATGATTGTAATCAATGGAAATTATTAACTTGGACCGTTACATAACGTGGGCGAGTCTCCATCTTTCAGGAGACTCCCTGAAGAGTCGCCCCAAGGTGAAGACCCGTATATGCTGTAGATCTGCTCGGGCGGCCATCAGGATATATCTCATTATAAGCTGGATCTGAGGGATCAATGTGGTGAGTCTCCATCTTTCAGGAGACTCTTTGAAGAGTCACCATCAAGGTGAAGATCCGTATAGGCTGTAGAGACTGTGCATGATGCTCGTGGCAGATACTAGAGTTAGGTGAAACGCGATTAAGATAACAAAAAATGATATTTTCATTGAATGTTAGATGACTTACACATAATATCACTTCATGTGAAAAGAGTTTCATTTCTTGTTGAGTTGGTTCCCATCCTGATCGGCCAAGGTGTACGACCCCTTGCCTCCCTGAGCGATGATAATGTAGGGACCCACCCACTTGGGTCCCAGCTTTCTTTGATCTTTCTGTCACGTGCTCTGAATCACGCACTTTAGGACTAGGCCTCCAGTTTGAAATTCCCGCGACTCCATCTTCTCTCTGGATTTGCTATTGATAGGTCACGATGCGAATTTGGGTCTATTGTTGCTTTTCCTCCGAGTGATCCAACATCAAGCAGAGTAGGGCGTCATTCTGGTGTTGGATCACTCCTTTCTCTCGGAGTGTCGACATGCTGATGTAAACCGGGATGTTGCTTTTGTTTTGTATGCCAGCGAGAATAGGGTTTCGCCGATTGGGATATGTTTGGTAATCCTATAAGCCCAGAGAAATTCGGGGAGTTTCTTTTCCCATTTACCTTTATCTTTGGCCAGACTTTTGCACAGGTTATCGAGGATGGTAGGGGCCATTACCTTGATGATAATAGGGTGAGGAGAATTGATGTGTGATCTTATTCTTGGCGCAGAAACTGGCCACTTGCTTGCTAGCAAAGTTCGTCCCGTTGTCAGAGATGGTGATGTGGAGAGCCCGAAGCAGCACACTATTTTCTGCCAGAAGAACTTGACAATTTGTTGCCAGGTGACTTCGGAGAGTGGCATTTCCTCGACCCATTTGGTGAAGTACTCGGTGGTCACCAGTAGGAACCGCAACTGGGATTATGCTCAGAGGAGCGGTCCAACTACGTCTAGCCCTCATTGTATGAAGGGTCAAGCGCTGCGAAAGGTGTGGAGGTCAGTGCTCAGTCTGTTTTACGTTGGAGCGAACTTTTGACATTGCGGGCACTTTTCACGTAATTCTTAGCGTCTTCCCCTGCCATTTGAGCGACCGTTCGTTATGTACATTGATTCACAGGGGTGGCTCAATTTCTAGGAAGGCCTTAGGCGAATGTTTCAAGTGAGACCCTTTTAAAATATATTTTAAAAAATAATTAATATTAGTTAATATTTTATTTAATCAATATTTTATTAAAAATTTTCTTCTAGCTTTTTGAGCCACCCCTGCATTAACAAATCAAAATTGTAGGAAGTAGAAATGGAGAAAAAGAAAATATTACATAAACATATATAGTTATTCCTACAAGGGCCACAACGAATCAGATGATACAAAAACTAAACACTTCATTAAACTACTATATGAGGAAATACAATTTGGTATATGATGTTTAAATTCATGTTGGCAGCCGATTATTGCTTGGACTAATCGAATACTTGTTCATCGTTAATAGAATCCACAAAAGTCAATTTAACTACTACTCCACTAGTCACAGAAATTTTCACAGAAGATCTGAAATAAAAGTTAAAATTCAAAAAAGACTCTTAGAATATCTGAATAAAAGTAAAAATTTAAAAGTTAGCCTCAGTTAAAAACACTCAATCAAGGACAACAACTGTTTACATTTCTTTAAATTTATTAATAGTAGTGAAAAAGCGAAACATAGCCTATCTTTGACATTATAGAAAGACAATCTAAAGCTTAATTAGAAAATAAGGACCTTCAAAAGTTCAAAGACTTCCCAGAATTTAAAAGAGAAAAAAAAACAAAAAAACAAAATTCATACATAAAAAAGATACAGTTCATGATAGGTTAATACCCTGGATTAGTTGTGACTGAGCTCGGGGTTGTGGGTGATTTATGGGGTGGGGGGAGATTCTAATTATAATTAGAGAGAGAAAGTTTTCAGGAAAAGTGGAAGAGGCTGTAATTATAATTAATTAGCTAGGGGAAGTGGAAGAACTAGTTTACAAGATAATTTACTTTACTGGAATGTATTCTACAATTACATTAGAATCAATAGAGAGTAAAATATTTACTAATTTTTGTTTTAAAAAATGATGAAAATGTTGAGCAATTTATTAAACAGAAGGTGAAAATCTTGAATGTTGAAATAAAACAGTTATAAAAAAAAGACCTTTGTTGACAGCATGGCTAAAACCTGCGCAGGTGGGCCCAACATATTTTAAGTGTCTTCTTAACCACTCAGATATATCAACATTTCATAAATGTGGTGAATCCATTTAATATTAATATAGCTAATTTATTTTGGGGCCCCACTATACTTGGGGGCCCTAGGCGACCGCCTCGTTCGCCTAGAGGTTGAGCCGCCCCTGTTGATTCAATCTCAGTTGTGATTATCAAAACCTCTACAGGGGACACCAAAACAAATCAGCAGAAAAAGGGATTAAAAAAGACGAAGATCAACTAAAAGAAAACTAAAAAACTTAAATCAAACTAAATTACATACCTGGTACAACTTTGATCCTTTGAATCCTCGCCCTCTTCCAGCCGTACCACGAATCTCGACCGCATAAATGACATCCTAAGCGGTAGACACGAGATTTCGGAAGGAAAAAGACAGGATCGAAACCCTAGATCAATTTTCAGAAAGAAACCAAAAGGCATCAGATAATAATTCGGTCAGAAACCCTAATCAAACAATATAATTGGCTAGAGAAAAGAAATGAGGAGGAAAATCACTGCTCACCATTAACTCTAGGGTTTTCTCTCCACTCTGAGTCTCCACGCTGCAACGGCCACCGAGAGGAGGAGGAAACTGAGGCAGTGGTTGAGAGAGAGAGGCTTCAAACTCAACTGAAGTTTTTATAATGATAATGATTAGTTGCGGACTAACGACGCATTGGCATGCTAGTTGCGTACTACCCACGCACGCGGAAGCCACGCATGAATATAAAGAAAGGACGGTTCACCTCGACCGGGATGGAATGTTTGGTCCATTTAATCGGTCTAGTCAAACCAAAAACCTGTTTGTTTTGCTACAAATTGCTGCAAGTCGTAAGTTGTAAAATGAGAATGAAAAAAGTGAATTGGAATAAGAAAAATATATTGAGTTTTATGGTGTTTGGTTGGTAAAATGAAATTGTAAATGAGAAAATATATTGTGTTTTACGGTGTTTGGTTGGTAAAGTGAAAGTGTAAACTTGAAAGTATATTGTGTTTTATAGTGTTTGACTGGTAATGTAAAAGTGTAAGTGAAAAAGTTGACCACAAAATTAATTGGAGCAGTGATTTAAATATTATAAATACTATTAAATTAAATTTACTATTGAAAATTAAATTGTATTAATAAATTTGAGATAAAATATTAATATTTTTAATATTTTATTTATAACAATAATATTAATAAAATATTAGTACAATTAGTAAAATATTACTAAAATAATAACTAAATAAATAATTATAAAATTTTAATAAAATTTAAAGAACATTAATAAAATTTTAAGAATACTAATAAAATATAAATATTAAAAAATCTTAAGAAAAATAATAAAATATAATTATAATATTATACTATTATAAAATACTTTAAAATTATTATAATATTAAATTTTATTATAATATTATAAAATATAAATTTACAAACTAAATTATAATTATAATATTAATAATAAAATATTATTATAATATTATTATAATGAATTATTATTACAATATTAACATAATAAAATATTTAATATAATAATAAAGTATATTATAATATTAATAAAGTAATTAAAAGTAAATAAATAAAATATAAAGTAATTTTATATTAAAGCATAACATTATATATTAATAAAATATTAAATTTCAATAAATATAAATATTAATAAAATAATAACGTGAGATTTATATCACCCCAAAATTAACTATAGCAGCTGTAAGTAGAAAAATGTGAGTGTAAAAATGAGATTTATATGACCATAAAATTAACAATAGCAATTACAAGTGAGAAAATAAAAATTACATTTTGCAAGTTATTTTTTAGCGAAACAAACAACAAAAAATTGAAAAGAGATTTTACGATTTACGACTTACGGCCGCATACATACATGGAAACAAACAGCCCCAAAACTAAACTCGAGCCTAATGTTACTGTCATCACACAAGTTGATGGGGATACAGTGGGCCCGAACCAAGCGGCCATGTTCACGTCCTGTAAAAAGTAAAAAGCCGGCCGGGACTCAATTTTCCACCCGAATTTGACCCGCTGCCAGCCCGACGGACACGTATTACATATTTTCTCTCTCTTTATTGCCTATTATTGCCAAATAAATTTAGTATTTTCTAAACTCTGATCTTCAATATCGAATTATCTTAGACACCAATAATCTTAGCTATAATGTCCATAATGATATCGAACTATTAAAGTATTTTCATTTATAATTTCTTGTCAGAAATAATTTTCTTTATAATTTATATAAATATTATCCTTTGTTTTAATATTTTTAGGCTTTGTTTAATTTGTTATTGATTAGGAGAGTAAAAGAGCAAGAGCTGAAAACTCACATCACTTTATATCATGAGTTACATATTTTTATTTTATATATTATTTATTATTTTTATTTTTACCTTACCTTCTTGTGGGTGGTCTGGGGTGTGTGTTGGACGACCACCTGTCAGTGAATCAAACGCGGCAAGAACTCACATTTTGATGTAAAGAATTAACAGACTGGAATTAAAAAATAATGCTAACCTCCATAGCCCATGGACTTTTCAGGAAAAAACGATGAATTATGCTCTCTATATACTATATTAGATTCAGAACATCAAAAGAGTAATCAACAGCATAAAATCTATTTCTCGTGTTCTCTTGCACAACAGTAAATCTCCAAGGCGAATTTGACCTTAGAATTACACTAAACATCATGAATATTCTTCAATAACCCAAAAAAAAAAAAAAAAAAAACCTTCCTCAGCCCCCCTGCAGACCTTGTTCCAGAAAAAGTTGGATATGATAAACTTGACTTGACTGAGGATTTCTTAAGATCTTGAATTCAATTTATAACTTTGCAAACCAAAAAACCAACCAGAAACCATTATTAAAGTACCGACTACACGACCCATTAGTCAAATAGAGCAATTTTTCTAACTCAAAATCCACAAGAAAGCACTACCAATCACTTGGGAAACAATGAGTACAAGTAAATTCAATAATCCACATATAATGTTCAATTAGAAAGTAGGGCCAATTTATGATAACCAAGCAGAAATTTCCCCGTGCTAAAAACCAGCCAAAGATTTCATAGCATAATCTATCACCGCAGTCAATCAAAGCAGACCATACAAATACAGTAAACAAAAATGGCACAGTAGAGAATCTTACAAACATAATACACCAATTTGGGCTCCAGTTTGGCAACCAATTAAAATGATCCTATAGACCAAGACAAGACTTCCCTCAGAGGATTACAACTTCAACAAACCACTTCAAGTTGATCGAGATATCAGTTGCTCCTAATTTACCAACTTCACCAAAGAACTAACACTAGCAAGAAAAACACAATTGGAAAAAAAAAAAAAAAAAAAAAATCAGCAAATCCACACACCAATATTACAAGAAAATCCAAATGTCAAAATGAATAAATAGGACTAAAAAGCAAGACTTCTTAAATCTTACCATTAATTTGCAATAAATTTTTAGCATAAGAGTAAAGCACCAAGACTATTTATAGGGGTGGAAACGAAATAGATACGGATCATAATATTGCATTTACCATATCCATATCTATTTGCCAATCACGATTGAAGATAAGGACATATATTGTTCAGTCAGAAAATGCATATCAGCATTCACCAAAATCAGTTATTGATTGATAAGGTTACAATTCAGCTAAACACAATGTTCCAAGCAGTTACTTTCAATTCCACTGATCCTAAATACAAGATAGAGTTACCTAACATAAATCACTCAACAAAACACATACATATGATACATGTTATGGAGGTTTAATGAGTTGATTATGCAAAATATTCTATCATGAAACAAAATTGAGCTAGAAAGGCTCAACACGAGGGGAGCTAAAGATACAGATCGGATATGACATTTATTATATCTGTATTTTTTTTCCAATCATGGATTTGTTTTCCAACCAGAGACATGGTATGGATATATATATGATTTGATAAGAAAAATTCATATCCAAATCCGCAATGGGCACATATACAGATCCGAATCAGATAAATCTATTACACCCCTAACTACTTATTAGTATTGTAGAAAAGAAGAAATCAATACCTATTCTAAGCATGCCATCTCATCCTACATGTTTAAAGGATGTTAGTCTTTTTGTGTGTGCGTGCGCACACGTGTGTGGGCACATAGGTGGGTGGATGCTAAATATAGGAGAAACATGTCAGGAAAGACAGTGCAATACAAAACTAAATGAAACATGAGGAAATACACCAAAACATCAGTCGAATATCTTCTCCACTTGTGCAGAGAAATATGTTGAAGCTAAAATCCAACAAGTGAAGTAAGCCCCCCTGTTGATTTATGTCACTAACTCTTTGATTCGATTAGTTACCTAATTTGGAGTCATATCGCTTTATGTATTAGGAGCCCTATAGTCACCTAATTAGGAGTCATGTTTCATGCACTATGAGTCTTACTCATATTATGAGTTGTAATTATATTTGATTATAAATAAAAATATAGATAGAAGACCCATCAATCTCTCTCAAATATTTTCCTCTAAATTTTGATATTGTATCGAAGCCTCTCAAATTTTCTCTTCTAATCATCGCCAAGTATTTTGCGCGTCTGCGCTAGGCCGCACCGAAATAGCATGTGCCCAGCACTGACTCGTTATTCGTTTTCCGCTATCGTCGTCACATTGAATCTCCGGGACTTCGACGGCATCTTGCTTTCACCACAAAACCTACAATCTGTTGCAACAACAAACCCTAGCCACCAACTATTCCTCTCCATCTCTTCCAACTGCCAACAATAATTCCAACTCTGAGCGCCAAAAACATGCGCTACTGATGTTGTTGTCTCCCAGTGTTCCTTCATCCAGTATTTACTGACATTTGTAACTCCTGCTGGTGCTAATGTTTGCAATAACATCAACAAGTTGCTTCTTGCTAGTACTTCTGATGTTGCATTTATTACTTCATCTACTTCTGATACAAGTTGTGGTTGCTGGTATTGACGATTGTTGTCGACTCCTATTGCTACTATTGCTCTGTCATGGTTGCAGATTGTTATTGCTCCAACTATTGTTGCTTAGTGATGTTATTGTCGATTATTGTTGCTGTTACGGCTCGAAAATAGTGAAATTTACGGACGTCGTTTGAACCGTACACAAATAATAAAATACCTAATCTTACTTTGAAATATTTGAAAAATAGCACAGTGGCAAACAATGGCCGAATCCACAGGGACTTGTTTGAAAATCACAATTTTTAAAATCCTAAATTAATTTTTAATCCAGTTGAAATTGAAATAAATGAGTTTGGATTTGAAATTTTAGCTATAACAGTTGAAGCTTGAATTTTCAATATAAACAAACTTGGCGATTGAGAACCACTGTCATGCATGTAGAGATTCTTCATGCTTCCACTACCTTTTTGCAAATCTTTCAATCTTTAGAAAATGACTTTATTCTATATATTAGATGATTTAACACGAAATTCTACTTACTCTTTTTATTCCCATCTTAGATTAAACCACAAATGATCCCATCATACTTATAATGAAGGAATTCCTTTGAGATCGGCTTGGATCTATTAAGATTAGGAGTTTTGATTAAATATATTTAATTAATTTAGACTTAAAATAAAGCATGGAATGAATTTACATTTAAATAAACACAATCCATTTAAACCAACAAATCTAAAATTAAACTTAAAAATTAGGCATGAATATTATAAAGAAAAAAAGTAGAAACATAAAGGAGCAACTCCATAAGCTGAACCCTCTCCCCAAGGGAAGGTACTCAGCCACTCATGACGAAGAGTCTAATTAATTGAGAATAAAAAAAAGAGATGAGCATGACAATGAAAGAAATTGATTAAGATAATTCTCTTGTTAGAACTCTCAAAAAGAAACAAAACTATCTCAAACTCTTTTACGAAAAAACTCTTACAAAATCCTCTCCCCCATAGCCTTCTTCTCTTAGCCCTTTTATAGAGAGAATAGAAGCGCATGTTTTTTTTTTTAAATCATTCCAACATGTTTCCTTAAATTGCTCCAACATATTTTCTTAAATTACTCCTTTGATTCCGTGACTTGTCAACTGTAGATTTGAATGAAGAAATCCCTTGGATATTTGGTTTGCACTAGAGTCTTTAGCTCACTCAACTTGGTTCAACAGTTGATTCATTTTATTTTGCATCCAAAATTACTTACTTAGCACCAAATGACTTGTATAGGTCCTCAATTCCCTAAATAACAAAATATACACTAATTAACTATAATTAAACAAAAATGATACACTAACAAATATGCAACTTAGGTAGAAAATGTGTACAAATGTATCTTTATCAAATACCCCAAGCTTATATTTTGCTAGTCCTCAAGCAAAACAGAATAAAAAGTAAATGAATTTTAACTCACTTTCGCGATCATAGCGATTGCATTTTGCATAAGCAATAAGCTTTTAAACCCTCAGGTTACTCTGGTGCATGAGTTTTATCTCATGAGGGTTTTCAAAGATGTTGCCCATAAACATTAGATTTGAGAATTATTTAGGGCCTAGTTATTACAATTTTTTCAGCCATTGGTTGCAAAGTATTTCGAATCAGAGTCCAAAACACTAAGTTTTTCTTCAGTAAATACTAGAATAATAGGACTTGAGTGTATGTGAATTCTAACAGAAAACTAGAAGATAGATCTCCTAATCACAATTGTGACCTTTTAACTAGCAGAGAGATATTCATATAAACTTAAGAATCCAATTCAAAACTAAGCTACCTGTCTGAGTTTACAGGAGATGTGGATATTCACTTTATTACCTCAAGGGCCTTATCTGTGCTATTCCAGTTTACTTGCGGTTTTTTTTCTTTTTTTTTTTTTTTTTTTTTTTTTTTTTTTTTTTTTTTTTTTTTTTTTGTGGCAAAGATGGCTTTCGCACTGTTCCCTTTATAAAATCATTAATTTTCTTCCAACAATTTAGTATGGATTAATTTTTTTTCTTTTTTCTTTTTTTTATCTTGACAATATGCAGCCCTTTCTATTGTATTTGGTCTAATTTAGTGGTCGCATTTCAAATTGGATATCACCCCTTTTTTTCTTCTATCCAACCAAGTGAACAAGACAGTCATAGTTCATTGGACTTGGTTTCTCCTAATACTCTAGGTAAATATTAGGTCAACAAATGCAAACCTAGACCTGACTTTATAGATCTGTCAGATGTATAGTGAAATTTTCATAACCATTATTTTCTAGAATTTACTAATAAGAAACTAGTAACGAGGACTCAATATAAAAAAAAAAATTCAGAATTTGGCTTTTAAGAGTTTTTCACCAAGTGCCTTCATAATTTCATCTTTTCCTTTTTGATCCTTTTTGATTTTTTTCCAAGAATATAAAAAATGTGATAAGAGAACATGACTTCCATCCCCAAGCCTAAATATCACAATGTCCTCAATGTATCAAAATAAAACACAAGTGATAGGAGAGAAACAACCTGAGACAAAGAAATAGCCGCCCAAGTTTAGACTTACCAAGTAAAATATTACAAAAATAAAAACAATAATATACAAAGATAAGAAAAATTCTTTAGCAGATATAGAGATCAATCCTGATAAACAGGATATTCCTTAAGTGTTTCCTCTACTTCTAGGTTTCGCAGCTCTAAAAATTGTTTTCATCCTATGACTGTTCACTTTGTAAATATCACCATTTCTAGGATTCTCAACCTCGACAGCCCCATACGGGTAAACTGTACGAACAATAAATGGGCCTATCTATTTTGTTCTTAACTTTTCAGGAAACAAGTGCAGACAAGAATTGTACAGAAGAACCTTCTGATATGGACTAAAAGATTTTCTCAGAATATGTCTATCATGGTATTGCTTCATCCTATCTTTATGATGCTTAGCACAATCATAAGCATCATTTCGGATTTCCTCCAACTCATTCAGTTATAAAGACTCGACGAACTTTAGCTTTGTCAAGATCAAAATTAAGTTGTTTTGTAGCCCAATAAGCTAGATGTTCTAATTCAAAAAGAAGATGACAAGCCTTACCATATACAATCCGATATAGGGGCATCCCAATAAGAGTTTTGAATATTGTACGGTAAACCCACAATGCATCACTAAGCTTTAAGGACCAATCTTTTCTAGTGAGGTTCGTCGTCTTTTCTAAAATTCTTTTAATCTCTCTATTAGAAATTTTGACCTGACTGCTAATTTGTGGATAGTAGGGAGTGACAACTTTATGAATGACAGAATACTTAAGAATGAGTTTGCTAAAAACTTGGTTGCAAAATGCTTCCCCCAATCACTTATGATGGCACGCGGTGTACAAAAACCAGCAAAAACATTTTCCTTTAAAAAATGGACCACCACTTTGTGGTCATTTATTTTGCATGCTCTAGCTCCTACCCACTTAGACACGTAGTCGACTGTAACAAGAATGCACAAGTAACCAAAAAATTGGAAAATGGTCTCATGAAGTCGATGCCCCAAACATTAAAATTTCAACAACTAGAATTGAGTTGAGGGCATCATATTTTTTTCAAAATGTTCCCTACTCTTCGGCACCTTTCACAACTTTTACAATACTCCTGGCAGACAAAAAATAGAGGGCAATAAAATCCACATTGCAAGATTTTTACAGTAGTCTTTTTGGAACTAAAATGCCCTCACAGGATTGATCATGACAGAAGGAAATGATTTTATGAAAACCATCATCAGACAAATATCTCCTGATGATCTGGTTTGGACAATACCTGAATAAGTATGGATCATCTCAGGAAAAAAAACTTTGCCTTGGCTAAGAATCTGGACTTATCTTGCTTGGTCCAATGAGAAGGCATTTGACTTGTAGAAAGATAATTGACAATGTCGGCAAACCAAGGTAACTGGGAAACAACAAAAAGTTATTCATTGGGGAATGACTCAAGAAAAAGGATGGAGTCAAAAGAGGATTCTACAATGATCATAGACAAGTGATCTGCTACAAGATTTTAGGAACCCTTTTTGTCTTGAATTTCTAAATCAAATTCTTGCAGCAGTATGATCCAACGTATCAGGCGGAGTTTAGCATCTTTCTTATAAAGAAGGTTAAGTGAAGCATGATCAGAGAAGATGATATTAGACCCTAAGAGATGGGACCTAAATTTGTCTAAAGCAAACACAACTGCTAACAGTTCGTTTTTTTAGTGGTAGAATAGTTGAGTTGTGCATCATTGAGGGTTTTACTAGCATAATAGATCACATGAGGTAACATATCGACATGTTGTCCTAAGACTATCTTAATAGCATAATCAGAGCTATCACACATAATCTCAAAAGGTTCATCCCGATTTGGTGGCTGAATGATAGGAGCATAAGTTAACAAAGCCTTAAGTTTTTCAAAGGCTTTCAGACACTCCTCATCAAAGACAAATATAACATCTTTTGCAAGTAAATTGCAAAGAGGTCTAGAGATTTTGTTGAAGTCCTTAATGAATCTACGATAGAAACCAGCATGTTCTAAGAATACGAGGAGGTGGAAGGTTAGAGATCAAATCAATCTTGGCCTTATCGACTCTATTCCCTTAATAGAAATCACATGTCCTAGAACAATTCCTTTCTGAACCATGACTGACACTTTTCCCAATTTAACACTAGATTTTTCTCTTTACACCTTTATAACACAAGTTCTAAATAATGTAGACAATTGCCAAAACTTGGCCCAAAAACTGAGAAATCATTCATGAAAACTTCTAGGAACTTCTCTACCATAACTGAAAAATACTCATCATGCACCGCTAAAACGTAGCAGGTGCATTGCATAGCCCAAAGTGCATGTGACAGTAGGCAAAAGTGTCGTAAGGACAGGTGAATGTTGTTTTCTCCTAGTCTTCACAAAATATAGGAATTTGGTTATATCCAGAATAACCATCTAGAAAGCAGTAGTGAGACCTGCTAGACGTTCTAGCATTTGGTCGATGAATGAAAGTGAAAATGGTCCTTTCGGGTCATAGCATTCAGCTTTCTATAGTCAATGCACACTCACCATCCATTTTGGATATGAGAAGGAACAAACTCATTTTGTCATTCTTGACAACGATGACACCCAACTTTTTAGGAACAACCTGAATTAAGCTTACGCACTTACTATCAGAAATAAGATATATGATGCACATCTAAAAGCTTGATTACTTCTGAACAAATATCTTTCATTACAGGGTTCAGTCTTTGTTGATGTTCATGAGAAGTTTTAGCATCTTCCTCAAGATGGATTCTATATTGGACAACGGAGACTAATTCCCTTAATGTCAGCTATTGACCACCCAATAGCTTCAGAATTCTCACGAAGTACACTCAATGTTTTTTCCTGTTCTAAACTCAGATCGAATTCAATGATAACAGGGTCTCACTCTTGCCCAAATAAACATACTTCAAATTTCAGGAAGAGTATTGGATTCTAGCTGGGGTGGCTTGACAATTGACAGAACAGGGCTAGACTCAAGACATGGGTAAAGATTCAAACTTTCTCGCCCATTGACTCATGTCCATCGTAGGAGTCAAGTCCAAAAGTGCATTCACTTCCTTTATATAGCTCTCTTCATCAAAATCTTGGCTAAACTGTGTCAGACATTTCTCCAATGACTCCGAGTAACTAAACCCTTCAAAAGAATTACTAATCAGGCTCTCAATCATATTGACTTCTTCAAGATCATTAATCGCTATTGATTGGTTGCTACTATGAAAGACATTCAACTGCTCAGATTCCCAGAGGCTAAAGTCATTAGACCATTTCGACACCTTATCGCGGCATCTGAAGTGGCAAGTAATGGATGACCTAAAATCACAGGAATTTGGCTGGCTGAAATCTTGACTTGTTCAATTTTTAGAACAAAGTCAACATGGCAGTAAAATTTGTCGACTCTCCCAATAACATCTTCCATAATTCCCTTAGGATACTTCACTGTCCTTTCAGCTAAGCGAAGGGTATTGTCTGTGGGTTTCAACTCTCCCAAACCTAACTCTTTGTAAACAGAGTAGGGTAGAAAATTCATATTAGCTCCTAAGTCAAGAAGTGTTCTCCCACAATAGTCTTCCCTATCTTGATTGCAATAGTAGGACACCCAGGGTCCTTGTACTTTGGGACAATTTGTTGTTGTATCAGGATGAAGCCTGTGCTACCATGACGGTTTGCCTAGGAACACTGATTTTTCTCTTGACCATGGCAAGGTCTTTGAGAAATTTAGTGTATGATGGGATCAGCTTATGGCATCTAGGAAGGGTATGATCTGGACTGTTTTGAAAACCTCTATGACCTCATCAAAATTGAAGTTCTTCCTAGGTATATGTAATCTCTGAGGGAATGGAGCCTTGGGTTTGTATGGTTCTACTTGAGAAACTGGGTCCTTTCTTTTATCATGGGAATCCTGCTTCTCCGTCTCTTTGGGGTAGGCACCTTTTGCACATAAATTTTCTTGGATTCCACCTCATTGTTCTCTTCAGGAAAATTGACTTTGTTGTCCACTTCCCTTCCAGACTTTAGAGTAAGAATATCTTGGACCTCATGGTTCAGATTTCTATTTGAGTCAATATTGTATTGACCTTTAGGAAGTTGGTTCCGTTGCCTATTTGGATTGGATACGATTGGCTAGGCAATTCCCCCTTCTTCCTATCCCCTAGTGAACTTGCTATCTGGCTTAGACTCATTTCAAGTTTTGCAATTGCTTGTGCATGGAAATGATTTGTCTGGTTTTGGGACAGGATGGTATGTTGTTGTTGTTGGATGATGTCTTCTTGTTGTTTCATCATGCTAGCCATCATGGATTCCAACGGGAAGGTTGTTGTGGAACAAGTGCCACAAAATTGGTCATGGGATCTGGCATTAAGGATCTACAGTTGTTAGGCTGTGATGGATGAACAAATGGAGGAGGTTGAATCATTGGTTGGTTCATTTGAGGATTTCCTATCCTAGGAAAAAATTTCTGGAATCGTGGGGGACCACCCTGGAGCTGTATAGGTTTATTCTGCCAATAGGAAAATTTTGGGTGAAACCTTTTGTCTGGATTGATACACTTGACTAAATGAATTTAGAGTGGGTTTCCTGAAGGTACTGTAATTGTTGATTGCATTGGCATGCTCTGCCTTTTTCACAGGAAGACTTGAATAACACAATATCAAATGATCAGAACTATCACAGAGGACACACAAGGCAGATGGTTCACTCTCCACTTTCATTACAGGAATTGGGTCTGGACCCGATGATCGAGATACCGAAACAGAGAAGACATTGAATTTCTTGCTCAAATTATTGACTCCACTTACTAAGTGAGCCATGACATTCTTCAACTCAGGATCTACTTTTATATCAAAAGATATTGTTTCTCAATCTCTTCATAACTACTCTAATTTTGAGAGTTTTTAGCTAAATCCAACAAAAATTCATAAGCCTTATCAAGGGCTTGGTTCATGAATTTCCCCTGATGCATGGACTCAATCATTGTTCTATGTACGGATGGGAGACCTCTATAGAAAAAATGGACTAACTGGGCTTTATCAAGGCCATGATGTGGACACTTGATAAGAAGATCATGGAATCTTTCCCAAATTTGGAAAAAAATCTTCGTCAGCTCTCCCTCTAAGGTTCGTAATGAAGTCTTTTATCTTTTCACTCTTGGCTATAGAGAAAAACTTATCAATGAACTTCTTAGATAGTTGATCCCTTATCGTGATCAATTGGGAGTAAGAGAATACAACCAAGAAGCAGCATGGTCTTCTAAGGACAAAGGAAATAACCTCAGGTTTAACACCTTCCTCATTGAAATTCTAATACTTGAAAGTTTGACAAATGCTTAAGAACTTAGTCAAATAGGTGTACGGTTGTTTACTCTCAACCCATGGAATTTAGGAAGCATATAAATGGTGGCAAGCCTAATCTTAAACTGAGTTGCATCGTTCGCAGATAGAACAATGCAAGTTGGAGGATTGGCAGAAGCAGGAGCGCAGATCTCTTTGAGAGTTCTTGCATGAATCACCTAATGTGAGGAGTTGTGGCAACTGCTCAGGATGAAAAAAAAGGCCTAACTCGACGATATGTTTTCACGATTTTAGTATCAAAAGGAACTGATTCTCCTTTTTGAGATCGTTACCTTGCATACACCAAAGGCACTTGACTTGAACCTAACTCTAACCCTCAAATGACTACGATAATGAAATCCCAAGAGGGTTGGACCAAGATACCTTTAAACACAACCAAGGTTCAATCACTATCACACAAATAAATTCTTATTTTGAGCTTAATTGAGAGGTACTCAGTTTTCACTTCTATCTTGTAGAGAACAAGACTATCCTAAACAGCTCTTAACTGGGTTGAAAGAAATTGCAAGTGAACCGGTTACAGCCGTAAAACAAGCGATTCAGTCCTATCCTCCAAGCCGAGAGTTTGCCGCAATTGCTAAGTCACCATTTCTAGACAAGAAAATTCCTCTTCGAAAGCTTGATGGGACTCACCAGAGTAATCCACAACGGTTCCACCTAAACGAGCTTGAAAATCCTATCGGCCGAGTCTAATCAATTTTAGTTTTAACTTGGCTTAGGATGAACTTAAATGAGATGGTGGTTTTTGTGCCAAGAAGTGAGTGATGATCTCGACCTTATGTGAGGGGAACAACCCTCAAGTATATTATGCAAAGATGCTCTAATACACAAAATAAAAACAGAGAAATGATCATAAAAAATGTCACACAATCCTAAAAATATTTAATGGTTCTTTTGTAGGAAAGTGTGAAAAATTCTGAACGTACCTTTGATCTACCTGCCACAAAAACCGGTTAGAAACACAATTAAATGTAGTGGTGCGTTGCAGTGGACCTAATCATGGCCGATCTCTAAGTTTTGAATTTTTTTTAATTTTCTGCCCCAAAAAGTTGTGTTGGGACATTGAGAATATTGAACAAAATATGATTGACTTCCAAAGAAAAACTTGATTCGCCTCCGTCCACTTTCGCAATTATCTTTTAGCCTTCTTTCCTTCTTATCTCTCAAAAAAATGAAATTAGCGAATTTCTTTATAATGAAAATAAAAAAATGAAATGATATTGAAAAAATATCTTTTTTCCTTTCACCATTCCTTTCTTGATTTTTGCAAGACAACTCAAGAATATTTGCTTAGTGAGGTCAAAAGAGAGAAAGGGAATTTTTTTTGAAAGGAACTAGAAGAAAAAAAATATAGGCTTCAAAAAGGTATCTCACACAAAGTCCCCGGCAACGGCGCCAAAAATTTGTTACGACTCGAAAATAGTGAAATTTATTGTCATTGTTTGAACATACACAAATAATAAAATACCTAATTTTGCTTTGAAATATTAGAAAAATAGCACAGTGATAAGAAATGGTCGAATCCACGGGGACTTGTTTGAAAATCACAGTTTTTAAAATCTTAAATTAATTTTTTAATCTAGTTGAAATTGAAAGAAATGAGTTTGGATTTGAAATTTTAGCTAATGGAACTAAAGCTCGAATTTTCAATATAATAAACTTGGGGATTGAGAACCACTACCATGTACGTAGAGATTCTTCCCTTATGCTTTTATTATTCTTTTGCATATGCTTCAATCTTTAAAAAATGATTTTATTCTAAAAATTGGATGATTTAACATGAAAGACAATGTACTTTTTTTATTCTCATCTTAGGTTAAGCCACAAATGATCCCATCATCTTTATAGTGAAGGAATTCCTCTGAGATCGGCTTGGATGTAATTAGGATTAAAAGTTTTGATTAAATGCATTTTTAATTAATTTAAACTTAAATTAAAGCATGGAATAAGCCTATATTTAAGTTAAACACAATCCATCTAAACCAATAAATCTAAAATTAAACTTAAAAATTAGGCATAAATATCATAAAGCAAAAGAAAATAGAAACATATAGGTGTAACTTTACATAATCATGGAGCGAAACCCACTCCAAAGGGAAGATTCTCAACCACTCATGACGAATAGTCTAATTAATTGAGAATAAAAACATAAAAGCAAAATGAAGGAGCATGACAATAAAAGAAAACAATTGACTTAGATAATTCTCTTGTTATAACTCTCAAAAAGAACAAAATTCTCTCTAAAAAATTTTTAAAAAAAAATAAAACTCTTACAAAATTCTTTCCCCCATAGCCTCCCTCTCTTAGTCATTTTATAGAGAGAATAGAAGCACATTTTTTCTTCAATCATTTCAACATATTTCCAACATTGTCCTTAAATTGCTCCAACATGTTTTTCGTTAAATTGCATCTTTGATTCCGTGATCTGCCACTCTAGATTTGGATAAAGTAAATTCCTTGGAGATTTATTTGCACTAGTCTTTAGCCCATTCAACATGATTCAACACTTGATTCATTTTATTTTTCACCCAAATTTACTTGCTCAACATCAATGACTTGTATAGGCCCTCAATTCTCTAAACAACGAAAGACATACTAATTAACTATAATTAAACAAAATGATATACTAACAAATATGCAACTTACGTATAAAATGTGTACAAATATGTTTTTGCAGTCGTCGTCCTTCATTTGCAACAATATTAGTCTTCATCTACTGTTGTCACTGGTATTTACTGCTACTTCTATCTTGTTAAGATTATGATGTGACCTTGTGTATATATGTTAGTTCATATTCCTGTTGATCTACTTAGTTCTTCCCAACCATCACTTCTTGTGCTTGTTTCTATGTGAACTCATGGATGAGAACAAGGATAGTTGTGCTCTCATGGATATCACAAATTACTACCTATAAATTGAATGGGAAAAACTACTTTCTGTTGATGAAGTTTGTGTTTTCCTTGATGTTCCCTTCTACTGAGTTTGAAGATCTCTCAAAACTTTCTATTCTACTGAGTTTGAGAATCTCTCAATACCTGTTATTCAACTCAATTTGAGGATCTTTAAAAACTTTTTATTCTACAGAGTTTGGGAATCCCTAAATCCTGAAGGATATTTGACTTTTCATACAATCTTCACACAAGTGCTTGGTTCGGCTTAAATTCGGCTTACTCCGATTTGCAACTTTGACATCGATATTAATGACTTAGTATTTGTTTTTCAACTTTTACAATGTCTCAGTTTTCTTAGTTTTTTTGTTTAGAAAAAACTTTATGTAAGAGATGTTTTACTAGTCTTTATAACAAGTTGGGCATGATTGATATCTATGCTCTAACTTGAGGAAAAGTGTTAAACTCTTTAATTAGATTAGTTATTAAATTAGGAGTCTTATTGCTTTATGTATTAAGAGTCTCACAGTTACCTAATTAAGAGTCATATTTATTTATGTATTATGAGTCACTCATATAATGAGTTATAATTGTATTTGCCTATAAATAAGAATACAGAGAGAGGACTCGTCAATATTTCTCAAGTCTTTTTCACTAAAATTTTGATAAATGTTAGACGCATAGAATTGAGGATTTGCTCTTTTGAATCTTCTCATCATCCCAAGGAAAGCAAAGATAAGGCCAGAACTCTGCAATCCTAGAATTTGAAGCTAATCGGCAACACATGGGAACTTCTCCAATCATTCAACAGTTCCGAAACAAAGTTTAGTAGCCGCAAAATACAATAATAGTTAATGTGAATTAAATTTATAATTCTGGAATAAAATCATATGAGCTTAAGATGAACTCGCACGTTATACCAGCTGATGGCAATAACATATTTTTATTTTTATGACTATATTTGATTTTATTTTGCCATACTCTGATGTGTCCATAATCTGAATATATAAGCCCTTTGCTTGGAGTCTTGTTTAAATATATGAGAATTCGTACTACTGCATCCTCATAAGTGGTCTCAATGTTAAGAGAAATTGACTCACAATGCACACAGCAAATATAATGTCAAGTCTAGTTACGATTAGGTAGTTCAGCTTACCCACTAACCTGATACTTACCAGGATCATCTAAGATCTCTGATCTGATAGCAGTTTAAAATTAGCTTTCATGAGCGCATCAGGAGCTCTGCACCAACATACCTTCCTTAGAGAGCATATTAAGTACATACTTATTCTGAGAAAAAGTAATTCTCTTTCTGGATCTAGTTAACTCAATGCCTTAAAAGTACCGTAAAGATCCAAGGTTTTTTGTCTAAAAATACTTCTACAAGTAGTATTTCAGATTTGCAATCCCCTGCACATCATCATCAGTGATAATAATATCATCCACATACACGACAAGGAGTAACCTCTTTCCTTAATGTTGTCGTCAAAACACAGAGTGATGCTTCTGAGAATGAGAAAGACCTAAATTTTGAACAGAGGCAAATCATTCAAACCAAGCTCTTGGTAACTGCTTCAATCCATACAAAAAAAACTCTTCAGCTTGCACGCCTTCTCTAACTCTTTCTTAGAAACAAAACCTAGTGGTTGCTTCATGTAAACCTCCTCATCAGAAACATCATTAAGAAAGCATTCTGAACATCTAACTGATGAAGGGGCCAGGATGAGTAGCAGCCAAAGAAATGTATATCCGCACATATGTTAGCTTTGCACCGGGAGAGAAAGTGTCCTATAATCCATTTCATATACTTGAGAATACCCTTCGGCAATCAAACAAGTCTTCAAATGAGCTAATGACCCATTGAGATTCAGCTTCAAGTGTATACCACCGACATCCAACTACTTCCTTTCCGGAAGGAAGAACAACAAGATCCCAGTCCTATTTTGTTTTAGAGCCATCATTTCTTTCTTCATGGCATCGTTTCATCCTAGGATAGACAAGGCTTCTGACACATATTTGAGAATAGAATATGAATACCATAGAAGAAATAAAGGCATGAAATGAAAGAGACAAGTGTGAATAAGAGACAAAGAGAGAATTTGGGTGAGATGTGCAAGTGTGTTTACCCTTACGAAGAGTAATGGAAAGATCATCATCAGAAATAGTGTCAGAATCAGTAATAGCATCAATAAAGGGTACGATAGATATATTCTCACCAGTTTGTGATCTAAAAATCGAAACAGCAGAAGAGTTGGCACAGGTGCAGTAAAAGTACGTCGTGAAGATTCTGGGTGATTCTCCAAACCAGAGTGAGGGGTTTTGATTCTCTATAAACAAGTGGCAATGTATATAAATATGTTTCAACTGATGATGGAGTGCACAAGTTGTGAATCTTGAATAAGAAAAATATACTATCGTCCTCAGACTCTAAGAGAAGGCGCAATACCAAAACTAGATTTAAACTCAAAACATATGACATCATCTGACACAAAAAATGATTCAGTGAAGGACAATAACACTGATACCCTTTCTGTATCTGAGAATATCTAACAAAAACACATTTGAGGGCTTGAGAATCTAATTTTGTTTGATGAGGATCATTGTTCTACACAAAACATATATACCCAAAAATCTTTAGTGGTACGAAAAATAAATCATTTTGGGAAATAATACCGAATATGGTATTTGATTCTGCAAAATAGAAGGAATCTGATTATAAAACTGCAACACTCCAAAATTATTTAAGAACTTTCCTAGGAATAAGCAATCTGCACGCAATTTCAAGCAAATGACGATTTTTATGTTCATCGACACTATTTTGTTAAGAAGTGTATGCACATGAGGATTGATGAATAATGACATGTTCTGTCATAAAATTTGTGATAGATAAACTAAAATACTCCTTAGCATTATCAAATCTTAAGATTTTCACAGAAGTGTTAAATTGGGTTTAATCTCATAACAAAAATTTTGAAATATAGAAAAGATCTTAGAATGAGATTTCATGAGATAAAGCCAAATAACACGGGAGTAATCATTCACAAAAGTAATAAAATACTTAAACCAAGTTTCAATTTTACTGAAAATGGACCTCATATATCTGAATGAACCAAATCAAATGGTGATTAGCTCTACTAAGATAAAACATTTGACAAAGCTTCCTCATCACACTCTAAAGACTCGTTATGACTAACACAGGAACCAAAACTTTTAAAATCGATAGAGCCAAAAGTTTTAAACCGATAGAGATGGATGACCTAACCAACAGTGATGATCAAAAAGTGAATCTGAACTGGAGCATGCCATTGGTTTGAAGACCAAGTCCACAATACAATCTGTCTTTCTCATGCATGGTGTCAATCATCTTCTTCGTTTCAAGTTCTTAAAATTCACAAAATGCAGGATAGAATTTCACTGAACAATTTAATGCTCTAATTATCTTATTAACTGATAGTAAACTGAAAGAAAAGTTTGAAACATAAATCACATATGATAGAGATAGAGAAAATATAGCATTAGCAAGTGTTATGCCTTGAACAAAAAAGTAGAACTATCGACTAACGTAAGAGAGGAAAAAAGAACACGTAGAATCAAAAGAAGACAATATATTTGTTCCCAGTCATGCGATCAAAAGCTCATGAATTTATAATCCAAGTGGGAGAACTAGATAAAGTAAGAAACATTAAGATTACATGTTCGGCCGAGTGATTGTGGTAGAAGGTGGAGTGAATGATATCTAAAAACTGCTGGAATATCTGAAACAACTGCCTCTTCATCTGCTCCTCGCTAACAGGACTCATGCTATCAGATTGCTCTTCCTGAGCTATGGCTAAATGAGCATATTGAAACGGCTATTGATGCTTCCCTTGCTGTAGTGGGCAATTATACTTGATATGGTCTAACTCTTTATAATAATAAAGATAGATCACCACCGAGACAAAACTGCTGATATTTCTAATATTGTTGATTGTTCAGCTTCCTTTTCCCCTCAGATGTTCTAGTTTCTTGGGTATGTATCATGGTGCCTGCTACGCTCATAATTCATGATTTGCTGTATGAATGCTTCATTGTTTCTCTCTCGACTTTGGATCTTAGCACTCAATGAAGTTTGTCTATCAAAAGATGATGGGTTGTATTCGGAGTTTCCCTGGGGTTGGTAAAGCGAAATGGGGGCTACCCTATCCCATTAAGTGCTCTACCTTAAGCCATAGACATTATACGCCCTGCTGAAATTGATTTCATGAAAAACTAGGTATGTCCGATCATGGTTGGTTGTTCATGCCTAGCCTTATTTTCTCGAGTTTTTTTAAAATGGAGAGAATCCTCGTAATCCCCCTCTTTACTTCTTGCCTTAGAAAGAGGAACTCCTTATGACAACTCCTTTTGTTCGCTCTTATGTGTATGCAGACCCAATTTCGTGTCAGTTCAATCCAACTCCTCGCTCACCTCAGGTTGTCATTAACGAAAAGGACTTTGTTGATAGTTCCACTGCTGCTTTAATTGGTTCTTCGTGCGCACTTCCATTTCATTGAATGAATTTGAATGGAAGAAGATGTGCAACGCCTTTGATTCGGGAAGCAAACTAGTTGAACATGTTCAATGAACAAATCTTCCCTTTGTAGTAAGACCACATATAAGACCTTTACCATATCATGATGGGTTTGGTCCTTTCCGGCTACTTCTCAACTCATTTGGAACCGATCGAGACTTCCATTCCATAATCAAATCAAATCTTTATACAGAACCTCATCTTGTTAAGAGTTGATAATTGGATTTGCGGCTAGGCTACTAGCCAAAGAAGAGATTGTCCACTTCTAGTGCTACGCTACTATGAACAAGTGTTTCTTGCCTACTAGAATACCAAGGATGGTTGTGTAAGAGAATGGAGAACCTTCATGGACTAGGATCCACCAATCAAAGTTTCGCATATTTCATATGGTGTAAAGTTAGACCACATAAGGAGCTCTTCCTCATTCAGTCATATTCGTCAAGTCGGAAATCAATTGTCCTCGTCCATTGTAACTGGAATTGTTAAATGCGGAAGCCGTAGGGCAAATCACTCCTACTTCAAGGAAACTAGTCCCTTGAGTACAACAAGAGAACCAAAACACCACCAAATATGATAGTGTTCGGGGGGGACACAACTTCTCTCTTCTCGATAATCGATACATCCCTTACTCTTGAGCACATGTTTAGGTTCAGCCTCAATGGAAAATAGAGCACCTAATCAGGGGAGGAGCAAGAAATTTAATAAACGAGGGCACATTTATAAGTTTAATGCAGTGAATATTTATCATTACCTTTTTATGATATTACACTTCTAATTTTTGAGAATCTACAGTATCATATTATTACAATAAAAAAGAAATATAGAACACAAATATGGTATTATTTTAATTAAATGAGGCACGAGTTGTCATGTTCATACAAAGAGAGCAAAAAGAGGAGTAAACAGAGTAACTAACTAGAACTTGGTTAGGTGGGGCACAAATTACTATAACTCAAGTTTTTTCACATTTTTCTCTAATAAATAGAATCTATTATTTTTTTCCTCCAATCCAAGGAAGGCACGTGCTTGGGCTGGCCCCCACTTGGATCCGCCCTTGCACTTAACAACGCATCGTCACATACCAAGAACTACGAGATCACCCCTTTTATTCTAAATGCAGCCGTTTGGTAAAGGCCTTCCGAGAGGATTCAAAGTAGGCTACAAAATCTCCCTTCTTCCTGAAATACTACCGCTTTGGCTCTTTACACTTGCGGTATAGTGGTCGATATATTCATACATATTCCTTGCCATAGCAGTGAATGATGGGTTAAGGGTGCTCACATGACATTGGACCATGTACAGTGCATGATCATTGAAAGCATGAGAAGGTTGTTGGCCCAGAGGCCTTCCACTCTAGTTTTGATGATGATTAACTCATATAGTTATGTTTTCTAACAATCTTGTGATTTTAGTTTCAGATCATTAATCAAGATATTAGTTGGTGATTGCTTCAACAAAGGAGTTTGGAAGCTTTCACACGGTGATTCCTAACACTCGTTGGAGTCAAGCTCGTGGATCATCGGTTTGGATCAAGTCGACTTGAAGATGGAAGATCGTCAAGAAGACTTAGGTATCCATAGTTTAGTTTAGTGTGTTTTAGATCCATGTGTAAAGATTAAATAGTTGATATGCTCAAGTGCACAACACACACGTTTTATGTTTTGGTATTTTTAACAAAACATATTTTTGGAATTAAAGACAAAAACTATGATATATTTGTTTCATGTATATTGGACCTATGTCCATATGCAACATGCCTAATAATGTTCAAATATCATGTTTTTGTATTTCTATAAGTTTTAGGAAAAATCAGATTTCCTATTGAAAAATCCAAGTTTGGTAAAATACAGGTTTTGGTTTTTGATAAAATTTGTAAAACACAAAAATAGTTCATATTGCTTGATACTTGAGTTGAAATTTTTATCACATGTTTATATATCAATGCAAAATGTTAAAACTATTTTTGGGGATTTTTAGAAGTTTTATTAGAATTTTTAGAAATATTTTTTAAACTGTTTTTCTGTCCCAGAATATTGGCTGCCAGGTCCAGGCGGTCGACCGGGCCGGTCGACCGTGATCCAGAGCCGGTCGACCGGTCGGTCGACCGACGTGCACAGAACTGTGCACGTTTGTCTGGCAGTAGGCCGGTCGACCAGACCAGAGAGCAGTGCTCTCTGTTTCTGGGCGGTCGACCGAGTTCCTCCAACGGTCAAAAAATCGACCGTTGGCGGTCGACCGGCCGGTCGACCACCAGCCGTGCTGGCTGAAAAATCAGCCAACGGCTAGTTTCTGATTTTTGCCTATATAAACCCCATTTCTTTGGGATTTTGGCCAAGGTTTTTTAAAAGAGAAAAATTCTAGTTTTACTAGTGTTTTATACAGTTTTCAAAAGAGTTTTTAAAGCTTAAAGATTTCATCTTTATATTGTTTTCAATAGTTTGGAAAATTCAAAGAAAAATAGGTTTTTGGGATATTGCTTTAGATCTTCATTTCTATCATATTGCAAGTGTTTTCCCAAGGATTTTTCTTTGTTATTTGATTTCCAAAACACCTTGATTTCCACTTGAGCTATATCTTCTATCCTAATCTATTAGGATCTTTATTTTGTGGAAAAGAAGTTGTTTGTGGTTGAAAGATACCACCAAGTTGTAAACCCTTCATTTGTTGGTTGCTCCCTCTTTGGTAGAGGTTGAGGTTGTTGTTTACTCCCTCTAGTGAGAGGTGGAGTTGGTGTTTGTATCCCTCTTCGATAGAGGTGATTTGTGGTTGTTTGGCTACGGGCCTACCCCTCTTGTTGAGGTGGTGTTTGTGTTTGCCTCGGTGGAGGTGTGGTTGTTTGAGAGAGGAGTTCGGTACTCCCGGTTGTACAAATCCTCCTCGGTGGAGGTTCCCTCGGTGGGAGTCCTCGGTGGACAAGATAATGGATTAGAAATCCTTCTCGGTGAAGGCGGGGATGTAGAGCTAGGGGCTCGAACCTCGAAACATATTTTTGTGTTTGCGTTTGATCCATTGTCTCTTAACCCTCTTTCTTTATTTGTGGTGTGCATCATTCATATCATTCATATCATATTTGCTTGTGTTGTGCCTTGCATCATTTATATTGCTTATATCATCTCTATATGCTTGGCTTGTGTTTGTGTGCCTCACTTGTACTTAACCACGAGAGCTTCATATAGCACCTCAACCCTTATCTAGGGAAATCAAGAGGAGTTAGTCCAGAGCCCTTCACGGAGAATTCGGCTACACTCGTTGGTTGTATTAAGTGTGTTGCAAATTTGTTTTAGCTTCCGCATTTAGTTTCTAGATTAGCCATATCACCTATTCACCCCCCTCTAGGTGATTTCAATTGGTATCAGAGCCTACGCTCCTGATACTTAGGTTTAACAACCTAGGAGTGTGATCTTGGTTAGCTAATCTATCATTTGCATTTGCACATATATTGGTTTGCACACATATAGTTTACATCCATGGACTTCATGACCCCACCTATGTTTGACCCTTCCAACATTGTTGTTTGGAAGACTAGGATGTCCATCTATTTACAAACCCTAGGCTTGCATGTTTTCCTTGCCGCTACCAACAAATGCTTCTTGGTAATCGCAATCATATAGGGGCCAATGCACTAACCCTTGAGGCTATTAGAAGCACGCTTTCAAAAGAATATCTTATGCTTGTTTCTAACCTTTATTCCGCTTTTGTAGTGTGGAACAAGTTGACAACCACCTCCACCTCCAAGCTTCAAATGCCAATCCAACCGGAGGAATCTAGCGGAGAATCCGAGTCACAATGCTTCATGGTCCAAGGGAATGACTCCCTTGAGGTACATTCGGAATCTCAACTAGATTGTAGTGATGCTAGTTCTTCAAATGAATATGTTGATGCCAATGCTTTGAATGAAGAACTTTCTATAGTTTGTGAAAAATTAATTGAAAAATATAATATTTTGAAAAAGAAGAGTTTTGAATTAAAAGAAGAAAACAAGGTTTTATGTTCAAGACTTGATTTGATTTTGCAAGAGAAGGAAGAGGTTTCTAATGAGAGGGATTCATTGAAATCTCAACTAGACCTTGTTTTAAAAGTAAATAAATTTTTGAAAAATAAAAATGATTGTAAAACAATTTTGAAGAAAAATGAAAACTTGTCTTCAAAAGTTAGTTTTGTTTTAAAAGAAAATGATTCTTTAAAAATAAAAATTGCATCTATTTCTAAAGATTTAGAAATTTGTTTAAAGAAAAATATTTCTTTGCAAAATAATATTGATTCTCATGTTTGCCACGCTAGGGTAGTTCCATCTAGATCACCTATTGCATGCTCCATTTCTTCTACTATTGAAAAAGATATAAATGTATTAAAGAAGAACATGGATTGTTTGGGCTCCACTTTGAGCCATTGTGTTTCTAGCCATACACGTTTGGAATCTTTGTTTCGAAAGAAACAAGTTCCATCTTTGCATGTACACCCTACACGGCATACACATGCTACTCACGGTCACAACATTCATAACACGATGTATACTCATGTGCACACTTGTACACATTGTGGACGTAAGGGCCACCTTACTAAATTTTGCTATGATCGTATACATGATGTTAATTTAGCAAATAAATTTGTTTGGGTTAGGAAAGGGACTAACCCCCATGGACCCAAAAAGTTGTGGGTGCCAAAGACCACCCCTATTGTATTTGATGTAGGTGTAGGCTCTCGCATGACGTGAGAGTATCGGTACCTTGAAGTGGATGTGTTCCGAGCTTCATGGAGATTATTTGGATGCATCACTTTCAAGGGAAGTTTGGTGGAGAGGACCACCATGTTTTGGAGACAAGGAGAGTTGCTTCTTCGGTTTTGGTGACAATCCTTTACTCCGTTTTTATTTACTCATATTCATTGTTTATAGCATGTTTTGTTGTTTATAGATTATTTTGAAAATGCCATGATTATTAGATTCTTGACATGCATGTATAGCCTTTGAGACACCCATGTTTAATATGGACTATTTTTTTGTGTTCTCGCATATGTTTAGCTATCATGTTTATCATAGCTCTAATAACATGTGGATTTACATAATAATCATGTTTATGTTTATCATGTTTTATGCTTCATGATTTGATTACTTGTTTAAATGTTAGTTTTCATTAAGACTAGGTATATACTTGTGCATATAGTGGGTCACAAATAAATCTATATATGTTTGTACTTGAATGCCTATTTGTTCCCAATAGATGTGCTAGTATAGTCTAGTTTTGATGATTCATGCATTTTAAACTTGTATTCCCATTTTTGGATTTATTTTATGATTATATGTTTGCACTTCATGTATATGTCTATTTTGACAAACTTTAAGATATACATGTATACCCCTTGAGTCATTTGCTTTTCATGCAAATCTTTATATATGGACTCAATTGTGTTTAGGGATATGTATGTATACTTTTTTGTGTTGTCAAGACATACATATATACCTTGAAGTATAAATTGTTTTTAATGAAAAATTTAGTTTTTCATGTTTTCAAGTTTAAAGGAATTTCAATTGAGCTTGAATGCAAATTTTCATGATTATGATCTTCACATTTTATTTGTACACTCACATTTCTTGTTTACTCATGTTTTGTTTTCATGAGTCATATTTATGCTTCATTGGCTTAGAGTGTTGACTATCTTGTGAATTTCATGTTTTATGAAAAATATTTATGTTTTATTCCTTACTTGAAGGATTTCGTACTAGTTAACAATCCATTTAACTAGTTGTGTTATTCTTCATATGGTAGTGTTTTTCAAACATACTATATTTTCAAATCTATTTTTGAAAACCCCTACCTTTGACGGGCGGTTAGATGGGCGATCATGCTCATGTATACTTTATAGTGAAAATCATTTTAAACTTGAACATGATTGGGAGAATAGGTAATATGAGATATACATTTGATATTATTGTTGTTTCAATTGGTATCATTGGATTCTTTCAATTGGTATCAATATTGACATTTTCTTGTATACTCGTATATTTTTATGTATGTATGCTTTCACTTCAAATAGTATCAATTTTGATTGGTATCAACTTTTCATACATATATATGTTTTATTTGGTATTTCATAAAGGGGAGAAAACTCATATTTTATCTTTCAATGGTATTTGGTTTACCATTGATTTTGTATTCCGCTCCCTTACTTTATGATAGAATATTATAATTTCAATTGGTATCATATGCTTAAAAAAATTAATACTCTTTATTGATATCAAGATGTTTATTTGAATGTTTTTAATTGGTATCAAGATGCTTTTGCTTCTTAAAATTGGTATCAATGTTTTTATGTTTCCTTTCTATTGGTATCAAGATGTTCTACATTGACATATTTCAATTGGTATCATAAAATGTTTTGATTTATATTGCCTATATGTAAGGGGAGCTTAACATCTCTTCTACATATAGATTCATGTTGTGTGTATCCTATATTGAGGAGCTTGACAACTCTTCTTTATATGGTACACGTGTGTAGGGGGAGCTTCACATCTCCTCTTATACATTGCATATTATGTGTTATGTGAATTAGGGCTTGTCATCCCTTCTTCATGTAATGCATATATGTAGGGAAGTTAACTTTGCGTCTTCCTCTTCATGAATGTATATCGCATATATCTATTTATGATTTATTTGTTTGACCCCTTAGTTAATTCTTTGTTTCGAACAAAAAGGGGGAGAAGAATTTATTGATTTGTTTTTACTTTGACCCTTTGTTGATGATTGACAAAAAGGGGAGAAGTATTTGGTATATATGCATGTCTTGGAAAAGAATTTATGTTCATGCATAGCAATAAAAAGAATTTGATGTGTTAAGAATTTGATGTGTTTCATGCTTGTTTATGCATGTCTATCTCCATGTATTTGCATACATATTTATGAGCTTTCATTGCATATTTATTTGTTTTTTGTGATGCATGAGTTAAGGGGGAGCTTCCTTGAAGCTTAACTTTAATCCATGCATATATAACTCCATGAGTTTTGTCATCAAAAAGGGGGAGATTGTTGGCCCAGAGGCCTTCCACTCTAGTTTTAATGATGATTAACTCATGTAGTTATGTTTACTAATAATCTTGTAATTTTAGTTTCAGATCATTAATCAAGATATTACTTGGTGATTGCTTCAGCAAAGGAGTTTGGAAGCTTTCACATGGTGATTCCAGAACCCGAGCATCAAGATCATACATAGCACTCGTTGGAGTTAAGCTCGTGGATCATCGGTTTGGATCGAGTCGACTTGAAGATGGAAGATCGTCAAGAAGACTTAGGTATCCATAGTTTAGTTTAGTGTGTTTTAGATCCATGTGTAAAGATTAGATAGTTGATATGCTCAAGTGCACAACACACACGTTTTATGTTTTGGTATTTTTAACAAAACATATTTTTGGAATTAAAGACAAAAACTATGATATATTTGTTTCATGTATATTGGACCTATGTCCATATGCAACATGCCTAATAATGTTCAAATATCATGTTTTTGTATTTCTATAAGTTTTAGGAAAAATCAGATTTCCTATTGAAAAATCCAAGTTTGGTAAAATACAGGTTTTGGTTTTTGATAAAATTTGTAAAACACAAAAATAGTTCATATTGCTTGATATTTGAGTTGAAATTTTTATCACATGTTTATATATCAATGTAAAATGTTAAAACTATTTTTGGGGATTTTTAGAAGTTTTATTAGAATTTTTAGAAATATTTTAAACTGTTTTTCTGTCCCAGAATATTGGCTGCCAGGTCCTTGCGGTCGACCGGGCCGGTCGACCGGTCGGTCGACCGACGTGCACAGAACTTTGCATGTTTGTCTGGCAGTGGGCCAGTCGACCGGCCGATCGACCGGACCAGAGAGCAGTGCTATCTGTTTCTGGGCGGTCGACTGGGCGGTCGGCCGAGTTCCTCCAACGGTCGAAAAATCGACCGTTGGCGGTCGACCGGCCGGTCGACCGCCAGCCGTGCTGGCTGAAAAACCAGCCAACGGCTAGTTTCTGGTTTTTGCCTATATAAACCCCATTTCTTTGGGATTTTGGCCAAGTTGTTAAAAGAGAAAAATTCCAGTTTCCCTAGTGTTTTATACAGTTTTCAAAAGAGTTTTTAAAGCTTAAAGATTTCATCTTTATATTGTTTTCAAGGGTTTGAAAAATTCAAAGAAAAATAGGTTTTTGGGATATTACTTTAGATCTTCATTTCTATCATATTGCAAGTGTTTTCCCAAGAATTTTTCTTTATTATTTGATTTCCAAAACACCTTGATTTCCACTTGAGCTATATCTTCTATCCTAATCTATTAGGATATTTATTTTGTGGAAAAGAAGTTGTTTGTGGTTGAAAGATACCACCAAGTTGTAAACCCTTCATTTGTTGGTTGCTCCCTCTTTGGTAGAGGTTGAGGTTGTTGTTTACTCCCTCTAGTGAGAGGTGGAGTTGGTGTTTGTATCCCTCTTCGATAGAGGTGATTTGTGGTTGTTTGGCTACGGGCCTACCCCTCTTGTTGAGGTGGTGTTTGTGTTTGCCTCGGTGGAGGTGTGGTTGTTTGAGAGAAGAGTTCGGAACTCTCGGTTGTACAAATCCTCCTCGGTGGAGGTTCCCTCGGTGGGAGTCCTCGGTGGACAAGATAGTGGATTAGAAATCCTTCTCGGTGAAGGCGGGGACGTAGAGCTAGGGGCTCGAACCTCGAAACATATCTTTGTGTTTGCGTTTGATCCATTGTCTCTTAACCCTCTCTCTTTATTTGTGTTGTGCATCATTCATATCATTCATATCATATTTGCTTGTGTTGTGCCTTGCATCATTTATATTGCTTATATCATCTCTATATGCTTGGCTTGTGTTTGTGTGCCTCACTTGTACTTAAACACGAGAGCTTCATATAGCACCTCAACCCTTATCTAGGGGAATCAAGAGGAGTTAGTCCAGAGCCCTTCACGGGGAATTCGGCTACACTCGTTGGTTGTATTAAGTGTGTTGCAAATTTGTTTTAGCTTCCGCATTTAGTTTCTAAATTAGCCATATCACCTATTCATCCCCCCCTCTAGGTGATTTCAAAGGCACCATATGCAAAGCCAAAATGCAACGAGGCCAGGTGAAACCATTCGAGAGTCACGAATCCAATTTCACCTGTTTTTTTTTTAGCGATGAAAGTAAAGAGTTCTGCCCATCACAAGTATAGCAAGTGTTTGTCTTTCCACTTCTGTTGTTCAAGATCAACTTCACCAAATTCTTTTCAGCCCCTACTCATTTTTTCCCCACTAACCAATCATGTTATGATCACAGAACAAACTTTAGGACCGACTATAATAAGCTCAGGACTCAGAGAGACAAACGATGGTGATGTCTGCTCTAGTTGCTTGCAATGTCGAATGCATCCAATGGTGTCATGTGTTCTGTCTCATTGGTCCTCTCACGCGATAATTTGCTCATAAGTGGACTTTATTCTCTCAGTTTCTGTTTTAAGACCCCTTTATAATGGATGGAGATTTCTCTCTTTATCATAGCATTATTGCCCAAGGGCAAGCCTTTCCTTTAGATGATGAAGTGGTTAATCGAGCCTTGTGTTCGGATTTTGCCTTGTTTTTCAAGAGGAGATAATGGTCCAAGAAGATCCAATCGAGTTGGAGAAGATGATGGTTTGAAACAGAAGAGAAGCAGATCAAAAATGGTTAGTCGACTTATAGTCGACTAACAAATACTACCAGTCGACTAGGCCTAAGTACTAGTCGACTAGGACAGATATAGAGAGAAAATAGTTTACAGTAGTCGACTATATAAACCTATTAGTCGACTAATGGAAGGGATTAGTCGACTAAGCCTAAGTGCTAGTCGACTATACAGGGCGTTTTCTGAAGCAGTATCGGTTTCATTTTTAGGCGTTGGTTTCCTTTTCTGGTGGAGTACGAAAAGGAATCAGTTTCTATTCAATGAAGAATTTGTTTGTAAAGATTAAAGGATCTAGAATTCTTTAGATTAAAGAGATCAACTCCTAATAGGATTGATCAAGATTCTTCAAGCATCCAATGGTCAAAATCATCTCATAGTCCGAATATGAGTTAATATTGTAAAATCCTATAAATAAAAGTTGTAACCCAGCATTGAAAACAACAGATAAAATACTGATCTCAAGGAGAAAAAAGTGAAGAACACTAAGGAGATCAAAAGGAAGCCAGGAAAGAGAGGAGCAAGGTGCATACAGATAAGATAATACTCTTGTAATATGGTCTAGATTAAGGAGGAAGGTGAATACTCTTGTTGCATCAAGAGGGATGTTAGATCTCTTTGTATAAGTCTTTCAATAAAGCTCTCTCAAGTTCTCTCCCCGTGGACGTAGGCCAAGTTTGGACCAAACCACGTTAAATCCTCGTGTTCTTTTTGATTACTTTTTTGTCTAGCTATTGCTAGTTTGCTTTACAACAGTTTTCTTTTACAAGTACTGATCATATTGTCAAGTTCCACAAACGTCGATCCTGGAAGTAACAATTGGTGTTGATAGCACCGATTTGTTTCAACATCTTGATTCAATATTCAAAGCAAATGAGCAATAACGGAGGGCAGACCAGTAAGGAAGTGAATTAGTGAACTGAACGAAGGGACTTGTTCGTACCATTTTTATGTTAGCGGTTTAAGTTCGCTGCTTGATCCGAATTTTGAATTTTTTATAACAAAAATCCACACTGAGACTGAGATTTCAAACCTAGCCCTAAACTTCCCGCCTAAGATTATCTGTGAATGCAGAAAGTTATAGCTCTTCAAATAAAGCTTATCTACTCTAGGATAATTTTATCAGCTTGGTTTCTAGTTGCTCCACAGAAACCTTCTATGGAAGCAATAGGGTGTTGCAGCGTAGGTTTTCTGATCAAAGGAGTTCGAACACCATCATAAACAGTATTGAGCATGAGTATATGTTTACTGCCAAAAACTTATTGCTTCTTTGGAAGACCAACAGGAAACAAATAAAGGGGAACCTTCTCACCAGGTCTCAATTAAGGGGCATAGGTTATTCCACGTTACTCATTGTTTTTTATTTTGACAATCAAAATAATTGGGCTAGAACAATGACATTTAGATGAAACAATTTAAATTCTGAGAAAACAGTGAAATATACACGTGGATTATTGCTGTTAGACCAAAAATGATTTGTTTTTCACTTAAAAGATGCACAATCCCAGCTCAAGATTTGCATATACTAATGTGATGAATGTAGGACATTATCTGGAAGGTTCTCAATTGCCAAGCTCTAGAATTACTGGTGATCTAAAACTAATGGAGGGGAAAACTAAAGAGCAATGACAAACATGGAGAGACAATCAATCACAACATGAACATAGGAGGGCGAACTGGTGCAAGATACTAGTAGTGTTTTCTACTAATATTTAGCATTTACAAATTTTATGACTCAGTTATAATTTCTGGGTTTAATCAATGTCTTGAATATACAGTAATTGACAGGCAAGAAAGCAATCAAGCTAATTGTAACCATACACACACGTGGGCACACAGACACACAAAGAAGAAGTAAACGAAAGGTAAAAAAGTAGCTGTCAAGTTACAATAACCAAACTATTTTTAGAAATGTTTAATTAAGAACATGAAGGATCTATGTCTAAATAATCAGAACAAGATGCGAAGGGATCTGTGAATCCTAAAGGACAAGGGGGCAGGAAGCTCCACTAATTTCTCGGCATTAAGTTTGAGATTATTGTGTATGAGTGTTTTTTCTTTAAAACATCAAAATAAAAGGTCTACATAATTACCACAAGTTATTTTTTTAAATAAATCCAGTGAAAAAGAAGCATATCTAGCGTAGTTCTCCAGCATTATAACCTTGAACCCCACCCCCCCAACCCACAAAAAATAAAATAAAAATAAAAAAAATACAATGTTTAAAACATCAAAAGATAACCTTGCCCCCTCACGCACAACATTGAAAGAAGAGGAAAAAAAACCACACATGACATGTCAAAACTGCAGTTCACACCGAAATTCATAAATTACTAGAATAGTTGACAATTCCTAAGAACTTTTTATTTCACGTGTTGAGGAGCACTTTAATTGTTATGACTATTCATATGTTTCAAGACTGCTTCCACATACTTTATTACAGGAAACTTCAATCTTTTGTGCTGATATTTCATTATAGATGCATGAAAACTTGTTCCCTTCTGTGTTGTTTTCGGGTTACTTAGTAAACTATGATATAATTGGTGGTTTATGTTTAAGCTGGTGGAAATTTGTGACCATTCTCTGTTATCGCATCAACATCCATCACTTGCCTGATGACTGTAAAAAAATGCATTGGGGTCCATAACTAAGAGAAAATACTGCCAAAAGAAATAGCATTTAAAAATCAACACTACAAAATGACTAGACAGCACCACCAGTAAAAGAAAAGAGTCTTCTAATGCAACATTAGAAAAATGAAATTAAAATTCAGCAACCATTAAATCTAGATGCATCCCATAGTGCACTTGTGAATAATATGTACTATTAGCATTTTTGTAAATCAGGAAGATGCTAGATAACTTTCCAAATAGTGCACGTTAGATCAATGCAAGCACAGAGAGGAGCAATCATTTATAAAGAACTACTGTCAAAGTTTAACAAATTTGACAACTATAATAAATATCGACTCATTTAAATAAAGAATAATTAATAGTTAGTTGCTCATAACAAATGTTGCATAATCTAAATAAGTGTTTGTGGGGGAGAAAAGATGCAAGAATGAACAATAACAAACCATGAATAATGATATTCAATTTCTCTACTGCCGGACTCTCTCTACTTAAATTGGAAAAGGAACATAAGGTTTAACTGTAGAGAATTGTTGTCTACTTGGATTATGAATAAAGGTAAATAGACAATTAAGCAAATACAAGATGATGTACTCACCTGATGCTCAACGCCCTGCTGCACATTATGTTACTCTTCTTTTTGTTGATAATCACTGCACATTGTTACTCGAGCAGTGAATATTAGCAAAATGTGACAGCTACCATGCGGATCACCTAAAGCGCATAACAGAAAAAAGACAAGAAATATCAGAAAATACACAGCTCTTGTTGAGTTATGAATAGAAACTTTAACAAGCCACAACCTTGCACATCAGATATTCAAGTGAACACTTTCTATTCAACTAGCCCACCTAAAACCACCATCACGGAGAGGTAAGAATTTCCGGCCTTCTGCTTGTCTCATTAGGCATATAACTCGGCCTTTTCAAAAGCATTCCCTACTAGAAAACGGTTGCAAACCTCTCAATTCTGTAAAAGGCAAGAAGAGAGCAGAAAACTAATGAATGAATTGCATGGAATTAATATTTTTTAGAAGTTCCCATGATTAAAATAGTGATGATCAATTCTAGATATCAAACATTGCTCTGTAATATTTTTTTTTGTTAAATCTAAAGAAGGTATTGATGAGGACATCACTTCGTTTGCTAGTTCGTTATTATGCTTTAGTTTATTTTGAATTTAGTTGTTTTCTTTTATTTGAAATTTAGTACCACATCGGTTATCAGGACTTTTGTAAAACCTATAAATAGGCCTCAAGACCTCTCTTATTAGTATTGAATGAATGAATTTTCAGTTAATTTCTTGAAATCTGAGATCTTGAAGTTGATGTAAGGGGTGTGAAGCCCGATTTAATGTAAGGGATGTGAAGTCCGACATTTTGCAAGGGGTGTGAAGCCCAAATCTATCTCAGTTCTTATATCTTTTCCCTCAAACTCTAGTTTTCCTTTTTTATCTAAATTGAAGGCAATTTGCGATCCACCCCATATTACATCAATTTTGGTATTAAAGCTTTGGTTCTCAATTCCCTACAATTTTTCTAAAAATTCAAAACCCTAGATCTAGATCTCCCTTTTCTTTTCTCCCCAGTTTAGATTTCTTAGTTTTTTTAAGAAAAGAAAAGAAAAAGAAAAAAGAAAGAAAAGAAAAAAAAAGAAAAAAGTCATTATTCACCCATCTTCTCCTATCCCTCTTCTCAACCCAAACCCTAACCCTGATCCAGTCTACTGTCGCCTTTCCCCTTCCATCTTCTCTCTTTGTCGCCGTCTTCGCTCACTGATTGTCTCCAACAACCGAACCACTGCCAACCAACTTCTCCTGCAACAGCCGACCGGTAACCACCCTATCCTCGTCTTCGATCGAGGTTGACGCCGCCTCAGATCTCCTCGGCTTCGATCGACACCGCCTCGGATCTCCTTGCTCGTTGACGCAGCCTCAGATCTCCTCGGTTTCGATCGACGCCTAAAACACCTTGTTTCGGAATAAGTACCCAGAGACGTGTCCCGATTTTTCGCTCGTATTGTTCTATTTTACCATATTTTTATTTAATATTTGGTCGTCTTCTGGGGACCGGAGCCCAGTTCAATTCTAAGGCCTTGAGCCTACACCTGGATCTGAGCCCAGTCTAAGTTATTTTATTTCCCTTTTCTCCACTTTTTCTTCCTTTTTCCTTCTCTTTCTTTCCCTTTTTGCTTTCCCTTTTTCTTTTCTTACCCACCTTCTTCCCTTCACTTATCTTCTTCCCCCTTCTCATCTCTTCCCCCTCTTTCTCTCTCTCCCCCAATAGTTCTTTCCTCTCTCTCTCCCCTAATCTCCCTCTTCCTCTTAAACTCGCTCTCTCTCTAACATCTTACTCTTCCTCTCTCCTTTTCTCCTCTCTCCTCCTCTAAGAATTAGTTGCCCACCCCATCCCCGTCGAGCCCCCCGGCCAGGTGACACCCCTGACGGCTCTCTCTCTCCACGGCCTCTTCCTCTCTCTGATCTCTCTCTAACTCTCCTCTTTCTCTCTCTAATTTCTCTTCCTCTCTCCAACTCATTTCTCTTCTCTCTCTTCCACCCCTTTTTCCACCTGCTTACTCCGCCGACCACAACCATCGGCCGACCCCCACTCCGGCCACCAACAATCACACCCTCCACCACCTCCTCCTTCCATCACCTCCACCAACTACATCACCACCATCATCTTCTTCCTCTTCTCCCTTTTCCCCAACTTTCATCCTGTTAGGATTATGACGTGAATACGTCATGAAGGTAGTCAATTAATATCGAATTTGGCAGTTTCCTTTTCTGAATCTGATTTGAGTCCAAATTGGATTCAAGTTTCCTTTATCCTGATTGAAGGAGTTTGTTTAGGAATAGAATAATTATATGATCTATAAATAACACCTTAGGGGTGGCCTTCAATGTATTCCAAGAGAATCTTATGAATTTGTAATTCCTAAGGGTGTAATTCACCTAGGTGAGAAGTTCGTTAGAGAAGCTTAGCCTCAAAGGTTCGTTGTTCTTGGCGGCCATCAAGGGCTTGTAACTTCTCAGCGTGAGGTGTAAGTAATTCTTATTGTACTCCCCCAAAGTTTTAATAAAATTTCTCCCCCTTCTCTCGTAGACGTACACACGATCTATTTGATCGGTGGAACCACGTTATATTGTGTGTTGGCTTGCATACAGATTGTTTACCAATAATTGGTACCAGAGAAAGCTCAACTTGAAGATGTCTGCGATCAAGTTCGATATACAGAAGTTTGGCGGCATCGTCAATTTCAACAGATGGCAGATTAGGATAAACGTTATCCTTACCCATAGTGGGTTGAAGAAAGCACTACTTGCGAAAGAGAAAAGCCTCAAAATATGAAGAAAGAAACTTGACAGGAGTTAGATGAAAAAGCCTTAACACATGTTCAGCTTTTCTTGGCGAACGAAGTGTTAGATAAGTTTTCTACGGAGAAAACAGCGTCCTCGCTGTGGAAGCGACTTCAGGACTACTATCTGAAGAAGTCGTTGGCGAATCGATTGGTTCTGAAGTAGCGTCTCTTTCTTCCGCATGCATGAAGGTATACCTATTAAGTCTCACTTGTAGAATTTTCCTCTATTATTAATGATCTAGATAAGATAGAGGTTAAAATAGAAGATAAGGATCAAGCACTTCTATTATTGTGTTCTTTACCTTCTTCATATAAGAGTTGTAAGGAAGCTTTCATCTATGAAGGCAAGTCAACAATCAAGGTCAATGAGGTCAAGGAGCATCTGCTCAACAAGGACAAAATTGACACCCAGTTGACGGGTGAGTCTCATCATGATGATTCCGAACAAGTTCATTATTCAAGGGAGGAGTAATAATGAAAGTTTCATGGGTAACTCAAAACACAAGAATTTGACGTACAACTATTGTCACAAGAATGGGCACATTAGATCGAGTGTTGACTTAGAAAGAAGAAACAACCAGATGCTAATGTTACTGAACTGGTTGGAAGAGATGAAGAACAGTATGACATTCTATCTGTTACAGACAGATCAGTTGGTAACAAAGATAAATGGGTCATAGATTCTGAATGTTCACAGCATATCAGTTCCATTAGGAAGATGTTCTCTTCATACACTTCGGTTCAAGGAGGAGAAGTCTTCATAGAGAATTTTGTTACAAGTAAGGTGATTGGTGAAGGAATCCAGTTTCGGTCTCATGATGGATGGATCACTACTCTTCAAGGCATTCGTCATGTTCCCGAATCAAGGTACAATCTCATCTCTCTTGGAGCCCTACATAGAGAAGGGTTCTATTTCAGTTCGAAATGTGATCTTATGAAAGTTTCCAAAGAGGCCCATGTGATGTTTCAAGCCGAATGTGTCTGTGTATGTCACGGAATTCAGAGATTACAGTTGGTGGATTGCAGTTATCCTCCGCTTCAAAAGCGGTGGTTGTGGAACAATCGGAGACTACGATAGATTCGAGTTCGTATGTTCAATTGTATCCCGAAGGGAGATTGGGACTAGGGACGCAAGAAGGTAGTCCAAATTGTTACTCTTATGGTGAAACAAATTCTCATAGATCTTGCGTAAATCAAGGAGATCATTGGGTAATAAAGTTCAAGTTGGGCCTGAACTTATTCAACCTAATCAAGATGTGAAACCCATAAGGGGGTTATGGAGAAGAGGGAGTGAGATGGAGATGAAGTCAAGTTTGTTCAATTGTGCGTGGATGCGAGCACATGGAACATGGTGGCTATTCTCAGACTTGGACGTATTCAAGTTAAAGGAGAGATTGATAGGATTATGACGTGAACACGTCGTGAAGGTAGTCAATTAATGTCAGATTTGGCAGTTTCCTTTTCTGGATCTGTTTTGAGTCCGAGTTGGATTCAAGTTTTCGTTATTCTGATTGAAGGAGTATGTTTAGGACTAGGATAGTTCTATGGTCTATAAATAACCCCTTAGTGGTGGCCTTCAATGCATTCCAAGAAAATCTTATGAATTTGTAATTCCTAAGGGTGTAATTCATCTAGGTGAGAAGCTCGTTAGAGAAGCTTAGCCACAAGAGTGCTGCTCTTGGCAGCCATCAAGGGCTTGTAACTTCTCAGTGTGAGGTGTAAGTAATTCTTATTGTACTCCCATAAAGTTTTAATAAAATTTCACCCCTTCTCCCGTAGACGTACACACGATCTGTTTGATCGGTGGAACCACGTTATATAGTGTGTTGGCTTTTTATCTACTTTGAAATATCTTCTTCTCTTCTTCAAGTTGTCTTAATAGATCCTGTGGTTCGTATCCGCTGCGCTACCCCAGTCGATCCGCTCGTTAGGCGTCCTCTCTTGAAATCATAACAATTGGTATTAGAGCACACAGATTGTTTACCAACACATTCTCCCCTCCATCCGAGCCCAAGTCGTCACCGCCCTCTGGCCATCGGTGCCGCCGCCAACCCAGCCCAGCCTGACCACCTCCCCTCCCTCTCCCTCTCTTTTTCCCTTTCTTTCTCTGTCTATCTTCTTCCCTCTCTACCACTTTCTCTCTCTGACTCGCTCTCGCTCTCTCACAACTGCACTCCCTCTCTCCCTAAGTCTCTCTTTTTCTCTCCTTAATCTCTTTCTCTCGCTAATTTCTTTTCTTTATCCTTTCTCTCTCTTTTATCTTCTCTCTCTTCACGTGTTTGCACATTAACACCTCTGGTGTTCTACCAGATATCGACCTCGTGCCCGGTACGAATACAGAGGTGAGTACTCATTATATGTGTTTGTGGTTGGCGAGCACTTTTCTGTGTTATCGTACATGTGGTATTGTATTTGTGCATGTGGGTGGTGATTGTATTATGTAATCAGTGCTTGTACATTGTAGCGGCAATGTATATTGTATACTTTGGTCAATGTTTGTAATAGGGTAGGTTATTACTTGTATGTGTGCATATGTTATACTAACATTTGTGCAGGTACTCTTGTCCACTCCTCGCGAGTCAGCCTTTGGGCTATACTCCAACCTTCGGGCTCAGCCTCCGGGCTATACTACAACCTCCAGGCTTTTCTACAATCTTCAGACATAAACCCTCTTGGTTTACGCGCTCCACCTGGTAGGCGAGCCTAGCACTCAACGCTTTATAGCTAACTCCATCCGAGCGTAGTTATGCCACGAGCGTGGCTTCGTCACATGCGGTAGCATAGCGTTCATATGCTTGCTTAGCCGTGTGCATTTAGCTGTGCCACGAGCAGTAATCACGTCAAGCATGATAGCGTCTAGTATTGTACACTAGCTTCACTCCAACCTTGCTTAGCACTACTTGATTGTTCGCTTGGTTGTTCGCTTTGAAATCACCTAAAGGGGGTGAATAGGTGATATGGCTAATCTAGGAACTAAATGCGGAAGCTAAAAACTAATTTGTAACACACTTAATACAACCAACGAGTGTAGCCGAATTCCCCGTGAAGGGCTCTGAACTAACTCCTCTTGATTCCCCTAGATAAGGGTTGAGGTGCTATATGAAGCTCTCGTGGTTAAGTACAAGTAAGGCACACACAAACAAGCCAAGCATATAAGGATGATAAGCAATATGAAATAATGCAAGGCACAACACAAGCAAATATGATAAGAATGAATGATGCTATGCACAACACAAATAAAGGAGAGAGAGTTAAGAGTCAATGAATCAAACGCAAACACAAAGATATGTTTCGAGGTTCGAGCCCCTAGCTCTACGTCCCCGCCTTCACCGAGAAGGATTTCCAATCCACTAACTTGTCAACCAAGGACTCCCACCGAGGGAACCTCCACCGAGGAGGATTTGTTACAACCGGGAGTACCGAACTCCTCTCTCAAACACCGCCTCACAACCGAGGGGTAGGCCCGTAGCCAAACAACCACAAATCACCTCTACCGAAGAGGGATACAAACCAAACTCCACCTCTCACTAGAGGGAGCAAGCACAACCTCAACCTCTACCAAAGAGGGAGCAACTCACAATCTCAACCTCTACCAAAGAGGGAGCAACACAAGTAAGGGTTTACAATTTGGTGGTCTTTTTCAACCACAAACAACTTCTCTTTTTTCACAAAACAATGATCCTAATAGAGTAGGATAGATGATAGCTCAAGTGTGAAAATCAAAGTGTTTTGGAAGTCAAATAACAAAGAAAAATCCTTGGGAAAACACTTGCAATATGATAGAAATGAGGATCTAAAGCAATATCCCAAAAACCTATTTTTATTTGAATTTTTCAAACCCTTGAAAACAATAAAGATGAAATCTTTAAGCTCTTAAACACTTTTGAAAACTTGTTTTTAAAACCAGAGAATAGGGAAATTTTTGCTCTTAAAAACCTTGGCCAAAATCCCAAAGGAATGGGGTTTATATAGGCCCAATACAAAACTAGCCGTTGGGCTGATTTTTTCAGCCTGACAGGCCTGCGGTCGACCGCCCGGTCGACCGCCAACGGTCACAAATATGACCGTTGGAGGAACCCGGTCGACCGGCCCATGTGTCTGCCAGACGTGCACAAGGCTGTTCACATCGGTCGACCGCCCGGTCGACCGGCCCTTGGTTCGGTCGACCGTGCGGTCGACCGACCTAGCCTGTCAGCCACTGTTCTAGGTCAGAAACTGGGGTTAAAAATATTTCTAATAAATCTCATAAATCTTCTAAAAATTCCCAAAAATAGTTTTAACATTTTGCATTGATATATAAACATGTGATAAAAATTTCAACTCAAATATCAAGCAATTTGAACTATTTTTGTGTCTTACAAATATTATCAAAAACCAAAAACTGTATTTTGTCAAACTAGGATTTTTCGATAGGAAAACTGATTTTTCCTAAAACATATTCAATTACAAAAACATGATATTTAAACACTTTGAAGCATGTTACATATGAATATAATCCAATATACATGAAACATATATATATCATAGTTTTTGTCTTTAATTCCAAAAATATGTTTTGTTAAAAATACCAAAACATAAAACTTGTGTGTGTATTGTGCACTTGAGCATATCAACTATTCTTATCTTTACACATGGATCTAAACACACTAAACACTAGGATACCTAAGTCTTCTTGACGATCTTCATCTTCAAGTCGACTCGGTCCAAACTCCGTGATCCAACGAGCGTGGCTATGAATGATCTTGACGCTCGGGCTCGAGAATCACCAAGTGAAGGCTTCCAAACTCCTCTTTTTGAAGCAATCACCAACTAATATCTTGTTACATAATCTAAGACTAAAATCACAAGATTATTAGTAAACATAACTACATGAGTTAATCATCATCAAAACTAGAGTGGAAGGCCTCTGGGCCAACACACTTAACTCTGCTTGGTTGTTTAATAATTATTATTATCATTAATATAATGGTTGTGAAGAATTTGAAATATTCTCTTATACTATATTCTTATAATTGGTTGTATAATATGTTCTGGCAGATAAAATTCTATATTCACGTGTATTGTTGTATTTCATCTGGTACCACAACACTTGACTTATTACTCACATGATCCTTGGATCATGTCAGTTGACACTCCTGTTACCCGAATATGAAGGAACAATGTGTGGAGCTAAGTGCTACACAGAGCAAAGTGTCACATCACACACGTGGTGGGCGTCACCTCTTGGGATCCGTGGGGGTCACCTCTAGGGTCCACAACCGCGTCCTCAGTACTCCTGTTACCTGGGACATACACGATGTGTGGAGCTAAGTGCCACACGGAGTAAAGTGACACCACATACGTGGTGGGGCCACCTCTTAGGGTCTGTGGGCCCCCCTCTAGGGTCCACAATCGCGTCCCAGGCACACTAATCCTCCTGACCCAGCACTTGACACATTAGAAGGTACACGATGCACTTAGTAACCTAATATGAGATACTGGCTATTACTATTACTATTACTATTATTATAGTACCTTGCTCGTTACTTGCGTAACACTATTCCTGAAGCTACCATAATTAATTTCGAATACTCTTGTTTACTGGACTGTACTTGCACGACTAAGTCCCGATATACTACTCTGTACACAATAATGATCTCAGGAACATGTGTTATTTAATCACTCCCTCGTTCGGGTAATGATACTAGGTATCGTGATTCGGATGAGTCCTGCTATAGTAGGAAATCCGGTACGAACTTCTAGTGGTATGCAACACTGGAAGGGAATGATTAAAATAAAAAAATGATACTTATTATAATTATTATTACTGTTAATATTATTATTAGAGATAGACTTGTGTCCTTCCAAAAGGATTTGAGGCTGAATCCTTCCCACTTAAATACAACCCTCCGATATTCAAATACAAGATCCACTCTGTTGAAGTTGATCTATATTATTTCAAGTATCTATAAACCAAAAATCAAGTGTTTTGAATACTTTTTGCCTATGCATCAAGTAGAGAAAAAACGGACGGCCTAAATAGTGAGTTGGTTAGTTTAACGGTGTAAAATATTTGAAACCTAACAAAAATTAGTTTGTAAGGGTTTTTAAATGTTTAGATTATGATCAAATGGCCGGATAGAGAATTTGTATGTCTAAAGACATAGATCTAACCAACTCATTACTTTCGGTCGTTCATTTTGCGTCACTTGATGGATGGGCAAAAAGTATTCAAAATACTTAATTTTTGGTTTGTAAATACTTGAAATAATATAAATCAACTTCAACGGAGTGGATCTTGTATTCGAATGTCAGAGGGTTATATTTGAGTTGGAAGGATTCGGGCTCAAATCCTTTTGAAAGAACACAAGTCTATCTCTTATTATTAATAATATATCTTACTCGCCACTTGTGTAATACTATACCTATGCTACAGTATTTAACCTCCTGACTTGCTTACTCCTTAGTTTACATTGCATGTCTCTTGTCAGATATTATACCTGTGCTATTGTATTTAATCTCCTGACTTGATTGTAATTTATCTTGTTCGTTACTTTTATACTATTTCTGTACTACTGTAATTACTCATGTACTCCTGTACTATACTCTTGCTCATTCCTATAAATCAATAATTATAATATAATTTGTAATAAAAAGGATAATTCGGGTTGTATACAATAAAAAGGACAACTCAGATTGTATATACTCAGACGATGGGGACATGAGGTATAACATATATCTATGAGGGTTTATTTGTTTAGATTATCCTCTCGACGTACAAATCTCATGAATCCACAATCTGAGCTTATACAACTAGTTTTGCCCACATTTGCTTTACTTGATGCCTCGTTACATGCTTGTGTGTGCTTGTGCTAACGATACACTTTCTGATACACGTGTCCTGCTTGTGCACGCTACTTGGCTTTATTTCACGTGCTCGTTGGGTTGCTTTCTAGCAACCCCTGGACCTACATGTCCAGATCCCGGAGCTTGGACATAGTGGACCCTCCCGTGGAGCTTCTTTGCGTAGCGAAAGCGCGGTGGATCAGCGGTAGATCGTCTGTAGTTTCTTTCTTCCAGCCCCTTTTGACCGGCTCTCGAGGCCTCTTGTTGTAGCTTGTGAGCATTTTTTTGTATTGTTCATACTTGTATATCTCTTTATAAATTATATTTTTGCGCCTCTTTGTGATGTAATATTCTTATAATATTGAATCACACTCTATGATAATAGTGTACTTGTACTATTTTATAGGAATGTATATTACCACTGTGCTTTCGTATTTTGATTCTTACTTGTACTGATGCCTAACATACATATGTGAGGGTATTTCCGCCTGCATATGTACGTCACAGTAACGCCTCCGTACAAGCGGGATCGAGGTGTTACAGGATGATAACAGAGATTAGGCTCTCACATCTTTAATACAACTAGTCGGCAGATTAATGCTATATTAATTTGCAACTGGAGCGCATGAATCATGACTATACATTCCAACTACAAGTCAAAAGTTATCTTTTCCTTCCTGATAATTCTTCTTTTTGAATCTGGAATGAGTAATCTTCTCTTATCACCTCTTCTTTTCCATGTCCTTATCTCTTTCGTGTTTGTCTCCCTCCTTATCTTAATTTCAAGGACGAAATTTTTATAAGGTGGGTAGATTGTAACACTTCATTCCGGGATACGTACCCAGATATATGTCCTGATTTTTTGCTCGTATTGTTCTATTTTATCATATTTTTATTTGGTATTTGGTCGTATTCTGGGGATCGGAGCCCACCTCAATGCTAAAGCCCTGATCCCAGACCTGGATCTGAGCCCAATCTGAGCCCTGGGCCCAATTCATTTATTTATTTCACTATTATTTTATTTTATTTTCTCTTTTTCCCTCTTTTTCTTCCCTTTTTCCTTCTCTTTCTTTTTCTTCTCTCCCACTTTCTACCACCTCTTCCCCTTCTTATCTTTTCCCCTTTCTCATCTCTTGCCACTTTTTCTCTCTCCCCCAACCGTTTTCTCCTCTCTCCCCTAATCTCCTTTTATCCCTCGTACACTCTCTTTAACATCTCACTCTCTTCCCCTCTCCATTTCTTCTCTCTCTCCTCCAAGAATTGGTCGGCCACCACATCTCCGGCGAGCCCTCCGGCCAGGTGACACCCCCGACGTCCCTCTCTTCCTGGCCTCTACCTTTCTCAATCTAATCTCTCTAACTCTCCTCTTTCTCTCTAATTTCTCTTCCTCTCTAGCAACTTTCTCTTCTCTCTTCTACCCCCCTTTTTCCACCTCCACCGCCGACCACAACCGACGGCTGACCCTCACTCCGGCCACCAACAATCACAATCTCCACCACCTCCTCCTTCCATCATCTCTACCAACTACATCACCACCATAATCTTCTTTCTCTTCTCCCTTTTCCCCAACTTCCCTCCTCCACTCGGGCCTAAGCTGTCGCCGCCTACGGTCGCAGCCAGCCGACCGGCTACCTTCCTTTCCTCTCTCTTTCTCCCCCTTCTCTCTTTCACTCTCTCTTTCTCTCTAACTCACTTTCTCTCACACACAACTGCACTCCCAGTCTCTAAGTCTATTTATCTCTTTCTCTCTCCTCTCTTTAATTTCTTCTCTCCTTTCTCTCTCTTTTATCTTCTCTCTCTTCACATGTTTGTGCCTTAACGCCTCTGGCGTTCCACCGGAGATCGACGTCGTGCTCGAGACGTGCTATAGGTGAGTATTCCTTTTATGTGTTTGTGGTTGGGCGAGTACTTTTCTGTGTTGCATGTGAAATTGTAATGGTACACGTGGTATTGTATTTGTGAATGTAGGTGGTGATTGTATTATGTAATCGGTGCTTGTATATTACAGCGGCGATGTATGTTGTATACTTTGTGGTCAATGTTTGTAATAAGGTAGGTTATTACTTGTATGTGTGCATGTGCTTATACTAATGTTTGTGCAGGTACTCATGTCCACTCCTCGCGGTGGCAGCCTTCGGGCTATACTTCAGCCTTCGGGTTCAACTTTCGGGCTATACTACCGCCTCCGGGCTTTTCTATAATCTTCAGACTTAAATCCTCTGGGTTTATGCGCTCCGCATGGTAGGCGAGCTTAGTGCTCAGCGGTTTACTACTAACTCTGTTCGAGCGTAGTTACACCGGGAGCGTGACTTCGTCACGTGCGGTAGCATAGCGTTCATACGCTCGATTTATCGTGTGTGTTTAGTTATGCCGCGAGCGGTAATCACGCCGAGCGTTATAATGTCTAGTATTGTACGCTAGCTTTGCTCCAGCCTTACTTAGACTGCTTGGTTGTTCACTTGGTTGTTCGCTTAACTCTGCTTGGTTGTTTAATAATTATTGTTATCATTAATATGATGGTTGTGAAGAGTTTGAAATATTCTCTTATATTGTATCCTTGTACTTGGTTACAGGATCTGTTCTTCCATGATGTAATTCTCGATTCACGTGAAATGTTGTTGTATTTCACCTGGTACCGCGCACTTGACTTATTACTCACATGATTCGTGTATCACATCATTTGACACTCCTGTTATCTGGATACGGAGGAATATTGTGTGGAACTAAGTGTCACACAGAGCAAAGTGCCACATCATATTCATATACGCGATGGGGGCTACCTCTTAGGATCTGTGGGGGCCATCTCTAGGGTCTACAACCGCATCCTTAGTACTCCTGTTACCTAGGACACACATGATGTGTGGAGCTAAGTGCCACACGGAGCAAAGTGTCACACCACATGGTGGGGCCACCTCTTGGGATCCATGGGGGGCACCTGTAGGGTCCACAATCGTATTCCTAGTACACCAGCCCTCATGCCCAGCACTTGACACATTATACGATACACGATGCACTTAGAAACGTAATAGGCGATACTTGCTATTATTATTACTATTATTATATTACCTTGCTCGTTACTTGTGTAACACTATTCCTGAGCTACCATAATTAATTTTTGATACTCTTGTTTACTGGATCGTACCTGTACGACTAAGTACCGATATACTACTCTGTACACAATAATGATATCAGGAATGTGTGTTATTTAATCACTCCCCCGTTCGGGTAATAATACTAGGTATCGTAATTCGACTGAGTCATGCTAGAGTAGAAACTTCAGTATGAACTTATAGTGATATGAGACACTGAAAGAGAATGATTAAAATAAAAAATGATACTGATTATAATTATTATTACTGTTAATATTATTATTATTATATCTTACTCGCTACTTGTGCAATATTATGCCTGTGCAACTATATTTAACCTCCTGACTTGCTTACTCCCTGGTTTACATTATATGTCTCTTGCCAGATATTATACTAATGCTACTGTATTTAATCTCCTGACTTGATTGCAAGTTATCTTGCTTTATACTATTTATGTACTGTTGTAATTACTCATGTACTCATGTACCATGCTCCTGCTCATTCCTATAAATCGATAATTATAGTATAATTTGTAATAAAAAAGACAACTCGGGTTATACACACTCAGATGATGGGGACATGAGGTATAAGGTATATCTATGAGGGTTTTCTTTTTTAGATTATCCCCTCAACGTACTAATCTCATGAATCCACAATCTGAGCTCATACAACTGATTTTGGCCACATTTGTTTTACTTGATGCCTTATTACATGCTTGTGTGTGCCTGTGCTCATGACACTTTTTGATACACGTGTGCTTGCTTGTGTACGCCACTTGGTTTCATTTTAGTACTCATTGAGTTGCTTTCTGACAACCCCTGAACTTGCATGTCCAGATCCCGGAGCTTGGACATAGTGGACCCTCCTGTGGAGCTTCTTTGCGCAGCGAAAGCGTGGTGGATCAGTGGTAGATCGTTTGTAGTTCCTTTCTTCCAAACCTTTTTGATCGGCTCTCGAGATCCCTTATTATACCTCGTGAGCATCTTTTATACTGTTTATACTTGTAAATCTCCTTGTAAATCATACTTTTGCGCCTCTTGGTGATGTATTATTATTGTAATATTGAATCATGCTATGTGATAACAGTGTACTTGTACCATTTTATTGGAATGTATATTAGCATTGTGCTTTTGTAGTCTGATTCTTACATGTACTGATGTTTAGCGAACATATATGAGGATATTTCGGCCCTGCGTATGTACTTTGCAGTAATGTCTCCTACCCGCGGGATCGAGGCGTTACAACGCCACCACAAGGTCCGATCCAGACTCGCAGATCTAGCCCAGCAGATCCAGTCTCATTGTCGACCTCATCACCAACGTCGTAGTCGTCTTCTTCATCTTCCTCGCCGGACCTCGTTGGAATCAAGAAGGAAGCGAACGGCTCAAATCTGAGTCATTTTCGAAGACATGAGCCGATATCGACTTCGTCGAGCCGAATATGACAACATCGACTCAATCAGAGCCGACCATTAGCCAACTCACGGTTGTGCCACCGACTCGAGCCAAGCCGATACTAAGTCAACAAAAGCCGACATTGATGTCATCGGCTCACCCAAGTCGCCTCGAGCTATCGGCTCAGACCAGAGCTAACCCGAGTTGTCGTCTCAGACCCGAGCCTACCCCAAGTCGATCGAGCCGCCAGCTCAGACCAGAGTCGACTGACTTGACTCGATCCTGACTCGGTCATGACTCTGTCCTAACTCGAACCCAACTTGGCAGATTTAGTTCAGAAACCATTTTGTGTCCCTTTCAAACTCGATTCGAGCCATTTTTGAAGCAATCTTTTTCTAGTCACTCCAGTCCGTGTTGCAGCTATTCCAAAGCTTCACTGACATTAGTTGTGGAGAACCATCTAAAGACTATTACAGGACTTATACTTGAGCATGAACTACTCATCTCCTCAGGTGATATCGTAATTTGATCTAATTTTAATTGTTAATTTCTTGCAAATTTTAGGAATTGTGCATTTATTTGTAGTTTATCGTGCATAATTATTGATGTTTATTAATCTCATTTGTTGTTGGTTAACAACATCGTTTAGAATTACGTCTCCTTACAGAGATCGATCATGTTAGAATTACAATTTTCATCATTTAGTGCAGGCATTTAAATTTGTTTGAGTCTAAAAACTTTGCATAATCATCCTCTTATTTGTATTCATTGCATTGCAGTCTGTTCTAAGTTAAGTTGTAAATATGTCTAAGTTTAGCACGAGATTCAGGCGCCCCCAGCACGAAACACGAACTCACATCGCACTAGAGAGTGAAATTATTATAATTGGTGTGTTGTTGAGTCAAGAAATAGGGATTCACAATATCACACTAGAGAGTGAAATTATTATGGTTGGAGTGTTGTTGACTCACGAAACACGAATTCACAACATCACACTAGAAAGTGAAATTATGGTGATTGGTCTGTTGTTGAATCAGGAAATACAGATTCACAACATCGCACTAAAGAGTGAAATTATTCTAATTGGCGTGTTGTTGAGTCACAGGATGCGGATTCACAACATCGCGCTAGAGAGAGTAAGTATTATGATTGACGTGTTGTTAGAAGAGAAGAAGTCCAATGAAAGAGCAGCGTAACGCTTCTTAATTTTTATGGTACAAGTCCCTCGCAAATTTTGTGATTGGATCGCACACCTGGACTACTATTTTGATTTGTATAAATTTTCTAATACGCGTAGAATCTAATTTCCTGCTTGTAAACTAAAATCTGAAGCTCTAGATTATTGGACTATCGTAGAAAAACAACTAGAGAGAACAAACGCCAAACTTATAGAGACATGGGATGAAATGAAGAAAAGATTAAGGAAAATTTTATTTCCTCTAGATCCCGAATTTTTAAAGAGTTCTTTTATCTACGCCAGGGAGACTTATCTGTTACTGAGTATAAGCTTAAGTTTGAAGAGCTTGCATTTGAATGTGGCTTTCAGATACACCATCTCCCTACTATATGTGTGTGTGTGTGTTTGTGTTTTATAACGGTTTGAGACTTGATTTCAAAGGAGAGTTAATCTTACATATCTTGAATTCTGTCAAAAAAACATTTTTTGGCTTTAAAGCTAGAAAGGTCTCTTAAATCACCTTTAAATAGGAGATTCACTTTTACAATTGAAAAATAGTGTTCTACGTGTGAGGGATATGGATACCATGCTCACGAATGCACCTCGATCAACTATTCTACGTGCGAGGAATATGGACACCATCTTACGAGTGCGTCCGATCAAGTGCTCTAAGTGTGGAGAATTTGAATATTATAATTACTAGTGTCTCTCGATAATGTGCAAATTGATAACATTGATAATTTGAGGATTGTCGAGAATGTCCACATTCCTTCTGAGGTTACTAGTGATGACGATTTAATGAAATCTAGTCCACTCATACTTGATGAGATTCATGTTCATGAGGAGAGTGTTAGTGACTCTAGAATGCATTAGTTAAGTCCAGTATACCCATACCTGATAATATCAATGTTTTAGAGGATAATACTAGTGATTTTAAGTATGTATTAATGGAGTCTAGTATATCCGTACAAGTTGCTAGGTATTCACTTGTCATATCGATAATAAAAAATGAAATTGAGCATGAGACAGTTGATACTAGCGTAGTTACATCTAGTAAGTCATCTGAGTTCTCTTGTGCAGATTATCGTTATGTGGTTGCTCCTTACTTTTTTCCTTCTAGTGAACCAGTGGAATTCTTTATCATGGTTCATCAGGTTCCTCCTAGTGTGTGTTTCTTCTTTTAGTGAATGTTTAAAGTTATTTGCTGACTTTAGTCATATTTCTGTTGGTCCTAATGATGTTATACCGTTAGCAGCATCTAATGTATGTCCTCTTAGGAAACTCATATATCGCTTTGTCCTATCTTTAAGAGTTTTACCTAGTGAGTTTGTTACATTGCATTTGTCTGAAATACATAATGAGAACCACAAACATATAACAATTTGCAATGATGACTACAAATTTGTTGTCTATTTACATAGTATGTTGTAAAAATTTACAGTTAAAAATATGGTGATAGTTACGATTCACTCTGAGAGTTCTCTTTTGGAACTGTGAAACAGTTGCACGCTCGACGTACAAGTCCTGTTAGAGTCCTGAGAAGGATTACTTCTATTATTAATAGATTGAATTTCCCATGAGATCCTGGTATCAGTTTGGTTTTCAGTGGAGTGAATTCAACTCTTTCTACTGCGTGTGCCTTTTCAGATCTACTATCACTGCAGCTGATCCATCACGGAGGCTAGTCCAACCTCCACCACCTTGGTTCGGACGTGATGCACGACCGACGGTTCTCAGACCACCACCATGGCCTAATTGAGATGCTTCGTGTGGGGTTCTGCACCTGACAGGGTTGATTTTTTCCACCCCGATGAAAATGATGAGGACATTACTCCATTTTCTAGCTTATTATTATGCATTAGTTTATTTTAAATTTAGTTATTTTTTTATTCGATAATCTAGTACCACATCGGTAATGTTCTGAGACTAAACTTTTGTAAAACTATAAATAGCTCTAAAGACCTCTCTTATTGGTATGAATGAAAATTTTGAGTTAATTTCTTGAGATCTGAGATCATGGGGTCGGTGTAAGGGGGTAAAGCCTGATCTAGTGTAAGGGGTGTGAAGTTCGACCTTGTGCAACGAGTATGGAGCCTAAATCTATCCCAGTTCTTATATCTTTTCCCTCGAACTCTAGTTTTCTTTCTATCTAAATTGAAGGCAATTGTGATCCACCCCATATTACATCAGGTATTCAAGACTCTTACAGCACCTGTTAATTTCGTGAGCATGTGGCATCCCCTCCAGCCCACTGGTCAATTATCACAAGAAGTCCGAATGGAAGACAACTACTTGGGAACTGCCATCTGAAGAGCCACTACTTGGGAACTGAATCCATAAAACCTAGGTGGAAAAAGACAGGAGAGCTAACAAGACCTTTTATCTATTGGAAACACTTGAAGCCAACTATTTATGGGTGCACATACTAACAGCAAAAATTACAGCGGTGAAGTAAATAATTATGTTTCCTCTCTTTAGATATCTAAAGTGTCAGTAATAAAAGCACGAACTAACAACATAGCAACCTCATAGTTATAAGAGAGATTCACAAAGTTTCAGATATGTTCAAAAATCAACACCACCATGCAGTAGATCTACCTGCAATCTGAAGAGCTATCTGCCATCTGATGGAAGACATACTAAGCAGCCATCAAGTTAATCCCTACCCTTCCTCCCTTACACTAACATATATGGGGACATAGGTTTGATAGCTTGACTTAGATCACATACAAAATAGATCTTTATATGAAAATACAGAATGGGTTTTTGTGCCCGAACAATTTCCTTTTCTGTATCAATGAAGTGCCAAGGACATAGAGGAACCTGGTAGCATAAATAAATCATTTACTGAAGGGAGCATGCCAAACACCAAGCCAAGGATGATTACTTCTTCCAAAAGATTCTAATCCGAAGAAAAGAACATGCATTTAACTCATCCATGAGGTTTGCATGTTTTGATTCAATTACCCAGGGGACAGGTCTGCATAAAAAACAAATCTAGACCTCCGAAGATGCTACAGTGCACGAAGCTAAAGGGTAATAAAAGATGAAACAAAATTTTGAAGTTTCTCTTAGAATTGTACAGAGATTTAAACAACACGCGTGTTTTCTCAACAAATGAATGTGTTATAACTATAGGATTCTGACTGTCTAAATAGATAATTAATGGGGAGTTCAACTATAAAAATGCCATCAGGAATCATAGTAAGAGTGGTTAATTTACGCATTCGCAAGTAAGTTTTTCTGCAGGAGCAGCTTCTCCTTCTTATAGGATGTTGTAGTGATATTTTTTTTTCATAAGAACATTCACTGTTCTGAAGGCAGCAGCACATGAATAGTCCTAAATAGAACTTTGTAAATGTCATCTTTCCCAAGGTTAAAATTATTCATACTATAGGTAAAGTAAACACTCATTTCCATGCAATTCTAAAATCAGTAATGATCTAGACTCTAATGTATAGCAATCATCATCTTAATGGTCTTGATTGGAGATGAGCAAAAAAATATTTCAGGAATCCCTCTGTTCTCAAATATGGTCTTGAGCATTATGTGATTTCAACAAATAAACCTCCTTGATTCTTCCCACTGGTAGGGGTATAAGCAAATATAAATGATCTGCCATGAATCCAACTCCACATTCTTTTTTTTGACAGATTGGAAATGGAATCGAAAATAGGTAAAATAAAATGAAAATGAAAAAAAAAAATACAAGAATGAATCCAGAAGAAAACGAAAACTCTCCAAAAAAAACAGAGAGAGAAAAGAATAAATCAAGAAAGAAAAGAAAGTACAAAAAGAACCAAATAAATATAAAAAAAGGAAAACAAAATTGAAAAGTAGGATAGACGTGGAAAAGAAAATGAAAGAAAAAGTGAAAACAAAATATGAAAGAAAAGAGTGGCACAAAAGGAGAGAAGAAAATAAAGAACTGAAAACTTAACAATAATTAAAAACACAGAGACAACACAGAGAAAGAAGGTGAAGAATAAAAGAGAAAATGGGTAAAACTGAAAAGAAAGAATAAGAAAAAGTAGAATAAAGAAAATTAGAAAATAAAAAAAATTATGGAAAAACAAAAAAGAATGGAAAAAAAACAAAAAACAAGTCTAGAAAGTACAATAAAAGAAACAAAAAATAAAAGAGTACAATAGAATCAGAAAAATAAAGAAAAGAACAGAAAAAGGAAAAAATTAAGAAATTGGAAGAAGAAAAAAAGAATAGGAAAAAGATAAAAAAATGGGGGAAAAGAAAGGAGTAAAAAATGGAAAATATACACCAAAAACCAAGATATAAAGAGGTACAAAGAATAAAACTCGAAAAAGACAAAACAAATATGACAAAATAATTAGATCATAATAAAATAAGAAAACCAAGAAAGTACAGAAAGTACAAGCAAAATAAAAAGAAAGTAAAGACTATAAATGAAAGAACAAACAAACGAAAAATATAGTAGAAAACGAAAAGAAAATCATCAAAAAAAAAACATTAGAAAGAACATATAAACGAAAAAAATAAGAAAAGAAAAGAATCTGGAAAGATAAAAAAAGAGAAAAATTTTAAAAAGTAGGACAAGATCATAAATGGGAAAGAAATTTTAGAAAATAAAAAGAAAGAAAATAAAAAATTGGAAAGAAACAGAAAGATAGATCTAGAAATGAATAATAGAAGAAATTTAAAAAAAGAATAGACAAAGGGAAAAAAACAGAACACAGTGAATTTTTTTTGGAAAAGTAGAACTAAATCAAAAAAAAAAATAATATAAGAATATAAGAAACTCCAGAAAAGGAAAAAACTAAAATATGGAAGAAAAAGGAAAGAAATAATCAGAAAACAAAATAAAAGCAAATTCTGCAAAAAGACAAGAAAATATAAAAATAAAACAGAATTTGAAAAATAAAAAAAGAAAATTTATGAAAAAAATAAAAATATGAACAAAATCTAGAATGAAAAGAAAAGAACAAGGAAAAATAAAAAAACAGAAAAAGAAAAAGAAAAAAGAAAAAAGAAAAACTTGAATGGAATCAGGAAAAGAAAAAGAAAAAAAGAAAAAAAGAAAATTAAAGGAATTAAAAAAACAAAAGAAACATGAAAAGAAAAAAACAAAGAATCTCAGAAAAATAAAAAAATGGAAATGAAAGAAAAGAAAGAATAAGAAACAAGCAAAACATGATAAAAAAAATCAAAAAGGGATTTGAAAACAAATAAGTAGAATAGAATCAGAAAAAAAGGAAAAGAAAAATGGAAGAAATATATAACAAAGAAACTCAAAATTAAAAGAAGGAACAAATATGCAAAGAAGAAAAAAAGAAATACTAAAAAACACAAGAGAAGAAAATTCAGTTAAAAATCAGAGAAAAAATTATAAGGCTGAGAAAAAAAATCTAGAAAGAAAAGAAAAGGAGCAATCAATGAGAAAATAATTAGGAAAAAATAAAATAATAAATAAAAAGTTAAAATAGAATCCAAAAAAAGAAAAGAGAAGTTATGAAATTAAAAAATAATAGAAAGGAAAACAAAAAAATCTTAAAAGAAACTAGAAAGAAAAGAAAAGAAAGATTCAGAACCAAAGAAAATTTTAAAAAATCTTGATAAAAAATCAAAGATGGAAACGAAAATAAATAAGTTGACTATAATTGGTAAAAGAAAAAAGAAAAAAAAATATGGAAAGAAAAGAAAAGAACAAATGAGAAATAACAGAGAATAAAATTTGGATTTAAAAATCAAAGAAAGAATTAATGAATGAGTAGAACAAAATAGGAAAAATGAAAAGAAAAAATGGGAAAAGGTGGGAAAGTAATATTTGGACAAGGTTCCTTGTGCAAAATGGTTGTTTTCTATACCTCTTGTAATATCCCTAGTTTAAAATATGGTGTTTTTATTTTTCTAAGTATTTTTTCTTTACTTATTATCCTATTTATTATTATTTAAGCCTTGTTATTTTTGTTAATTATACAAATTATTTTGAGAGATTAAATGGTAATTTGAATTATATGTGTATATATATGTATATTATTACCATTATTATTTACTAATGTTGTTGTTATTAGTTACTATTATTTCTATTATTATCATTATTATTTTTAATTGTTATTACTAGTAGTAATTGTTAATAATATTATTTTATAAGATTATTTTGTTATGATTAAATCCTAATATTACTGTTATTATTATTGATTATTATCATTAGTAGTATTAGTATTTTTTCCCTATTTCATTTTATGTTATTCTTATCCCATTACTCTTTGATCCATCCCCATGATCCTATGACCTTTTACCCATACCCAATAACAGCCCAATCTAATACCATTAATTCATACCCATTAGCTTCTACTCAAACCCATAGCCATTGCCCAAACTTGTTAACTCAATCTAATCCACATAATCTAAATTACAACAAACAAATCTTAATCTTAATTATCTTAATGCTAATCTAAGCTAATCCCTATTCTTCTCAACAACCACCAACACTTTATCATCACCTTAATCTTTTTCCTCCTTTTTTATCGTTGCAAACCCATTCGCGCAAGGCCACGGCAATCCCATTGGCTGCCGCATTTTCTCTCCTTCTCCGCGTGTCGGTGAACACCATTGAACCCGCACTCCAGCCCCTTGATAACCGCCCCCATGGCTGCCAACGCCTCCTCCTCCCATCTCCCCGCGTGCCGAGTGCCTCCACGGCTCCACCACAGTTCTTTCTCTTTACCATCACCTCACATATCCTCCATATCCTCCAATCCCTACCATGTCAGTCACCTTGCAACCAGCATCACCCCATGCCACAAGCGCCGCTCCCCGTGACCTCCACGACCTACTCATTTCTCTCCTCCGTGCTGCACACCCACAGCACAAAGCCAACCCTCAACACCTTGACCCTCGAAGCATCCTCCGAGCCATCTTCCTCTCTCTGTGAGACGCCATTGATCGCCGTCAACGAGCGCAAACACACCCGCGCCCTTCCCGGCGAGTTCCTCTATCCATCATCATCCTCCGCGGCCTCCGCCCCCTCCGCTGGAGCCTCCTTCGGAGCGCCGCAAGCCTTCCCCAGACGTGAGCTCTCTTTCTCTCTCCTTGTAAATTTAATGGATATGTTTGCTTGGCATATTAATAATGTGTGTTATATTCATATGTGGGATGGCATCTTTCACCGCTCCATGGGTTGCCGTCGGCGAGCACGAACGTACCCATGCCCTTCCCCCGAGATCCCCTATCCATCGACATCCTCCGCGGCCTCTGCCGCCTCCGCTGGAGTCTCCGTCGGCTCGCCGTGAGTCCTCTTCCACTCTCTGTATATTTTTTTATACTTTGAATTAGTATGGTAAGGTATGAGTGTAAATATCCATAAGTTCGCATGAAATGTTAGTGTGCGTGCAAGTGTGTGCGTGTGTGATTTAATGATGTATAGGTGTGTTAATAATAGGTACTCATTGATTTACATTTGTGTTTAAGTGTGGATGGGTATGCATATATATAATGTATTATGTAAGTGTTTTTAAGTGTATGCATTTATGTTAATATGTGTTGGCATTTATTTAAGTATGCATGCATGTTGGTGTATGTATATATTCGTATGCATATGTATGTGGGTATACACTACGTGTATGTGCACGTGTGTAAGTGTGTATTTATGTGTACGTGTCCTTGAGTATTTGTTTGCGTGTTGCAGCATTTCGAATTCGTTCGGTGAGATCCATACCCGTTGCAAAAGATCTAGACCCGATTCGGATTTGTGCCCGTTGTGGAGCCGATACACAGGCGATTCGAATACCGACCCATGAGATTATTCAGATATTCATGCTGATTCGTGCAGTGATTTCCAAACAGTGATTCGGTTCCAAAACTGCTTCATTTCATGTGAGTATTTATTCTTCTATATTTTCTTATTTACCATTGTCAGTAGGTATCTATATATTACTTGTATCATTTCTTGTGACCGTTTGATTTATTTTACTAGTTTGATTACCGGTATCACTTTATGAGTCGTCAGTGAATATCTATCTTATTTATTTACTTGATTTGAGTGATTATCAGGGTTATTTCATGTGTTAGTAAATCGTCGTTGTTGGCTGAGTGCTGGTATTGATATACCATAGGCGGGATTTGTTCTTGTAACTGACCTAGTTGTGATAAATCTTAGAATATAAATATATTGATCTTGAGGCTGACTGATTCATGATTGAGGTTAGAGATTCATATTTTATGTATAGTATTTATTGGACAAATTGTTTGGTGACTATTCCGACTAGAACTCTTTTGGATATTAAGGACGTGTTAGATTTAACGTTGCCTTATCGACAGACCGTTTTACCAAAATATGGATGTGTGTGAATATAATACCCTAAACGCTGATGTATGCGATGGGACTGACTTTTGGACTGTTTGGAGCTATTATTTCTGGATTCCCCCATTGATGAGCTTAACTGATGTATTGATGACCTTATTGATATTGATTACTAGATATAGGGATGATCTAGATTTCATATTGATCGAGGATGTTGCACTTCTTAATTATGAGCTTAGTTTTAAATTGTTGAAAAAAACTTTAAAATTTATCATGATGATATTGATTGAGTACTGATAACCTTATCGATGTTGGATATTAAATGTAGAGATGAATGAGATGTTTGTTGATCGAGAACATTATATTCTTTAGTTATGATCTTAATTATGGTTGGATAAGTCTAATTTCGAAGATATTTCATTCTTTAAATGTGAACTCGGTGTTCGTTGTTGATCTCGAACATATATTCAGTGTTTCATGATTGGTTCTTGACTACATTTATTCGGTTAAGAGGTTGATTTATATATATCACCGATATCAATGAAATCACACTCACAATAAATCAACATCTGTAATCGAATAACTGAAGCAGTGAAGAATCAATCATGAAACACTGAATATATCTTCGAGATCAACAACGAATACCGAGTTCACAATTAAAGAATGGAATATCCTCAAAATCAGACTTATCCAACCATAATTAAGATCATAACTAAAAAATATAACATCCTCGATCAACATAACATCTCTACATCTCTACATCTAATATCCAACATCAATAAGGTTATCAATACTTAATCAATATCATCAGGGTAAATCCGAAACTCATTATTTCAATAATTCAAAACCAAGATCATAATAAAGGAGTGACACATCCTCAATCAATATGAAATCTAGATCATCCCTATATCTAGTAATCAATATCAATAAGATCATCAATACATCAGTCAAGCTCATCAATTGGGGAATCCAGAAATAATAGCTCCAAACAATCCAAAAGTCAGTCCCATCGCATACATCAGCGTTTAGGGTATCATATTCACACGTATCCATATTTCGGTAAAACATTCTGCCGATAAGGCAACGTCAAATCTAACACGTCCTCAATATCTAAAAGAGTTCTAGTCAGAATAGTCACCAAACAATTTATCCAATAAATACTATACATAAAATATGAATCTCTAATCTCAATCATGAATCAATAAGCCTCAAGATCAATATATTTATATTCTAAGATTTATCACAACTAGGTCAATTACAAGAATAAGTCTCATCTATGGTATATCAATACCAAGACTCAGCCAACAGTGATAATTTACCAACACATAAAATGACTCTGATAATCGCTCAAATCAACTAAATAAATAAGGTGGATATTCACTGACGACTCATAAAGTGATATTGGTAATCAAACAAATAAAATAAATCAAACGATCACATGAAATGATACAAGTAATATATAGATGCTTACTGACAATGGTAAATAAGAAAATACATAAGAATAAACATTCACATAAAATGACACGATTTTGGAACCGAATCGCTGTCTGGTCTTCACTGCACGAAACGGCATGAATCTCTGAATAATCTCATGGGTCGGTGTTCGAATAGCCCATGTATCGGCTCCACAACGGGCACAAATCCGAATCGGGCCTGGATCTCCTGCAACGGGTCTGATTCCACCGAACGAATTCGAAACGCTGCAACACGCAACCAAACACTCAAGGACGCACGTACATATAAATACACGCTTACACTCGTGCACATGCACGCACGTGTATACCCACATACATATGCATACGAGTATACACATACACCAACATACATGCATACTTAAATAAATGTCAACACCCATTAACATAAATGTATACGCTTAAATACATTTACATAATACATTATATATATACATGCTCATCCACACTTAAACACAAATATAAATCAATAAGGACCTATTATTAACCATACACACCTACACATCATTAAATCACACACGCGCACACTTGCACACACACTAACATTTTCATGCAAACTTGTGGATATTTACACCAATACCTTACCATACTAATTCAAAGCATAAAAAAATATATAAAGAGGGAAAGATGACTCACGGCGCGCCGACGGAGACTCTGACAGCGGCGGGGGAGGCCGCAGAAGATGTCGATCGATAGAAGATCTCGCCGAAAAGGACGCGGGTACGTTCGCGCTCGCCGACGGCGACCGATGGTGATCCACGGAGAGGAGAAGATGTCATTCCGCACATGAATATAACACACATTATTTAATATGCCCAAGCAAACACATCCATTAAATTTACAAGGAGAGAGAAAGAGAGCTCACGTCTGGGGGAGGCTTGCGGTGCTCCAAAGGAGGCTCCGGCAGAGGGGGCGGAGGCCGCGGAGGATGATGATGGATAGAGGGCGCGGGTGTGTTCACGCTCGCTGACGGCGATCAACGGCGGCTCACGGAGAGACGGAAGATGGCTCGGAGAATGCTTCGAGGGCCAAGGATGCAGGGGTTGGCTTTGTGTTGTTGGGTGTGCAGCACGGTAGAGAGAAATGAGTAGGTCGTGGAGGTCACGGGGAGCGGCGCTCGTGGCATGGGGTGACGCTGGTTGCAAGGCGGCTGATGGAGGATATGTGAGGTGATGGTAAAGAGAAGGAACTGTGGTGGTGGCACTCGGCACGCGGGAAGATGGGAGAAGGAGGCGTTGGCAGCCATGGGGACGGTGATCAAGGGGCTGGAGTGCGGGTTCAATGGTGTTCACCGACAAGCGGAGGAGAGAAAATGTGGCAGCCAATGGGATTGCCATGGCCTTGCGTGAATGGGTTTGCAACCATAAGAAAAGAGTGAGGAAAAAGATTAAGGTGATGATAAAGTGTTGGTGGTTGTTGAGAAGAATAAGGATTAGCTTAGATTAAGATTAAGTTAGTTAAGATTAAGATTTTTGTTGTAATTTGGATCATGTGGATAGGATTGGGTTAACAAGTTTAGGCAATGGCTATGGGTTTGAGTAGAAGCTAATGGGTATGAATTAATGGAATTGGATTGTGTTGTTATTGGGTATGGGTAAAGGGTCATAGGATCATGGGGATGGATCAAAGAGTAATGTGATAAGATAAAATGAAATAGGGGAAAAATACTAATACTACTAATGATAATAATCAATAATAATAACAGTAATATTAGTATTTAATCATAACAAAATAATCTTATAAAATAATATTATTAACAAATACTACTAGTAATAACAATTAAAAATAATAATGATAATAATAGAAAAAATAGTAATTAATAACAACAACATTAGTAAATAATAATGGTAAGAATATACATATATATACACACACATATAATCCAAATTACCATTTAATCTCTCAAAACAATTTGTATAATTAACAAAAATAACAAGTCATAAATTAAGTTAATTAATAATAATAAATAGGATAATAAGTAAAGAAAAAATAAATACTTAGAAAAATAAAAACACCATATTTTAAACTCGGAATATTACACCTCTTCTTTACTTCTAAGTATGATTAGGCCAACTCTCACATAGCACCTCGCAACTCTAATGTCCTTTTCTTTTCTATGGTTCCAAAATTTTATCCAAGATTAGCCCCAAGGGCTGTGTTCGGATCAGTTTAGAAAACCATGAATCCTCTTTCTACCTCTTCCATTAACTCGTGGGGTTTTACATGTCTCTGGTTAGATCTCTAAGACTAAAACCTTGCATGTCATACCAATCTTACAAAGATGTATTTTAATTCAGTAGGTTCTCACTCCTTTTCTATGTAGCTCGGCTCCAGAAACCTCAACCTATGAGCATTATTAACTTGCAGAGTCTCGGACGGTGGCCTTTGTACCATCCATATCCAGCTTTTGACAGTATTGAGAGCAATTTTAGATCATTTCCCTCTACACTGCACAATGAGAGATTCTAAATGCTTGTTTTGGGCCAATATATACGAAATATAATTCCAGCAGCTACATAATTTCCATGGTTGAGCCAGCAACTCGGGGGGTTCTTTCCATGTTCTTCCCAACTGCTAAATAATTCCCACAGCCTGCGTGTGTGAGTGTGCGTGTATGTGAGGATTGTACCTCCGCTCAGGTTATGAAAATCAAATATAAAGGTGTAAGAATATAAGTAGCAAACTAATATTGACTCCAAGGTAGAGTGGGATGTGCAATGTACACCAAGCATAAAATGCATTGTTTTAGTTGTGATACTCTATAATCCATAGAAATGTCATTCGAGACCATCAAAGTCCAATTTATAGTTTATTACTGAAAATCCTGGTATCAGTTATGGGTCACAACTTCTATTATTTGTGTGAAGGAGTCTAGACTACATCCCTGGTTCAATCTGAATAGCATGCTGAGGTATCAGTGGCTTAAAAATTTTAGAAACTAATTAAAATTACACAAAAAGTCTCAGTATTTTGCAACAATTCGGCTACTTCTTTTCTTTTCTTTTCTTTTCTTTTTTCATCAGTATTTTATCAAACTGATTCATAGTCCCTAATTGAAGCTTTACCTCTCTTAGTTCTACTAGATGGGACTAATTCACGCTTGAAACTCCGTCATATATGAATTCACATACCTGATCATTTGACTTTGACAGGTTGATCGTGCTTTCACTACATTATAGTAATAGAACTTTTCAAGATTCACATGATTAGATCCATCTGAGCACCCACATGTGCCTACTTTGCAGTTTGCACATTCACAAATCAGTAACTGCTTAGATCGCCATTATTTTAACCTAAAAGCAAAATTAAACATTGGTCAATTTCAACAGTAAGAGCACAAACATGATAAAAGAGTGGGATATAACTTACTGTACATATAGAAAATCCAAAAGCAGATAAGAGCATCACATTTCCCTCAAAAAAGATGAGCATCACACTCTAAAGACAACAAAATACTGGAACTTTGAAAATTTTACAAAGAAGAGGAACGTGGGAGTGTAGGCAGAACGCCTGCTAGAGATAGAAGAAAGGGTGGCAGTTACGAACATTACTTACCCTAAGAAGAAGAAGAAGAAGAAAATGTGAAAAATACACATAATACATACATACATACCTGTGTGAAGAAATTCAGAAAGTGCATGTTAGCATCATTCTAAAAACCTGAACTAATCTTGGCAACTTGAAGAACTGACAAACATTAGGAACTTGGGAAAACCAATCAAATGCTTGCTTATGATGTGAGTGACATCAAAAAAGGTTCAAGGCTAGCTTTTCACATGATCAGAGGAATTTTCTGCCCCATCCAAAAGAGTGTGGGACTTACCTTATTAACAAAAGAAGAATGAAAAATGAAAAACTTACCAGCCATAATTCTCACGCCGCAAATGGAACATTTCAGCATGTTACAATAGAAGCATGAAGTTTCTTACATGAAACACTAATTGCAAATCAATATTGCAACTGAAAATACTAATATCTAGAGGAATTTCAAGTCCTAATGTCAATTGCCTCGACATTTTTCTTTTTTCTTTTCTTTTTTGAACCATTGCCCACATGGTTGAGAACTTTGTGCTCTAACCACATAAGCTACCAAGAGAGTGGTACCAACTGCCTCAATGAATAATAGCTCATCCGAAACCTAGCATTATAGAACTGCATACAAGGCATACCCTCTACCTAGACAATTCAACTGAGGGGTTGTGTGGATAGGGGTGGAAGTGAGGAGGTAGTAATAGTTTACTTTGGAACTTGAGAATTGGTTAGTACGTTTTCCAGTGTTTGGATGTTGTTGGGAAGTGTGGTTTGAAAAATGTTATGTCTTTTCCGGTGTTTGGATGGTAATGTGAAAGTGAAAGTGGAAAAGTTGACCACGAAGTTGACCGCAAAATAATATTAAAATAAAAATTAATTATGAAAAAAATTAGACTGTAATTAGAATACAAGTAAGATTTACATGACCACAAAATTAACTGTTTTGAGCTACAACTTATTACAAATGAGATTTACATGTCCACAAAATTAATTGTAACACATTGAAAGTAGGGAAATAGTTGTGTAAGAGAGGTGTAAAATGGAGGAGAAAGAGAAAGGGGTTTTCTCATTTTTTTCTTTTCCAGTGTTTGAATGGATAATGAAAGTGAAAAATGAGGCCTCCCACTTCCTCATTTCCCTATGCATCCAAACAGTCCCTGAATGCATATCAAAATTATACCTCAGGCTATCCTCAGGTTATCCTAGTAAAATATTGAGGGAAAAAAGGATGTCCAAAGACAGATTAGTAATCAACATCATGACAGCGCTATATATCATGGAGATAAGGGTATGACAAGTAATAAAACTCCAACGCGGTTGTAACTTGCACACCAAGCCAGGAAATAGAGATGCATGCCCTACACTCTTTATGATGTTAGTGTTGTGACGGAATTGATACGCTATGATACCAATTGTTGTAACAAATCAGCGTTATCAACACCAATTGTTACTCCCAGGATCGACGTATGCGAAACTTGACAATATGATCAGTACTTGCAAAAGAAGATTATTGTAAAGCAAACTAGCAATACCTAGATAAAAGAGCAATAAGAAAGAACACGAGGATTTAACGTGGTTCGGCCCAAACTTGACATACGTCCACCGAGAAAGAACTTGAGAGAGTTTTATTAATAACTTGATACAAAAAATCTAACCTTTCTCTTAATGCAACAAGAATATTCACCTGCTTCTTAATCCAGATCTAGATTACAAGAGTATTACCTTACCTCTATGCTCCTTCACCTTGCTCTTCTCTTTCATGGCTTCCTTCTGATCTCCTTGGTGTCTCCGTTTTTTCTCCTTGAGATCAGTATTTTTTCTGTGTATTACAATGCTTGGTTATAATCTTTATTTATAGGATTTTACAATACCAACTCTTATTTAGACTATGAGATGATCTTGACTTTTGGATGCTTGAAGAATCTTGATCAATCCTATTAGGAGTTGATCTCCTTGATCTAGAAGAATTCTAAACTCTTTAATCTTTAGAAACAAATCCTTCATTGAATAGAAATTGAGTCCTATTCGTACTCCACCAGAAAAGAAAACCGGCGCTTGAAAAGAAAACTGATTCTGCTTCAGAAAACGTCTCGTATGGTCGACTAACACTTGGGCCTAGTCGACTAATCTCTTCCATTAGTCAACTAATAGGTTTATATGGTCGACTACTGCAAATTGCTTCCTCTGTATCTTTCTTTGTATCTGTCCTACTCGACTAGTACTTATTAGTCGACAAGTAGTCTTTGTTAATCGACTATAAGTCGACTAACTTTTCTTAATCTGCTTCTCTTATGCTTCAAGCCATCATCTTCTCCAACTCGATTGAATCTTCTTGGACAATCATCTTCTCTTGAAAATAAGGCAAAATCCTAACAATCTCCACATTGGCGTGCTTTTCAAGCCTTTAGTAAAACACCTTGAGATTCGAATTACTATCTTGATTCTTTTCTTGATTGTAATCGTGTCATGAAGCGTTTAACTTCTGCCCCTCTCCTGGGGCCCTTGGCTGATTTACCGCCATGGCTTGGGTCATTTCAGACCTCACCCGAATGCACCCTTTCTCCTTCCCACAACACTTTGACCCAGTTCACGTCCCATTACATTCTTCCTTGAAGCTCCACCTCGCTATGAACTCCCTTTCAAGCTTATCTTTAAACTCCACCTCGAACTGAGTTTCCTTTTTCAGCTTGTAAAACCCTCCACACTTCTCTCCTTTCAGGATTACCCCGTCTCCTTGGCTAATTGTGACGACGCCTTGTTACACTTGGATCTGGCATCCTTTTTCGTCGAGCACCCTTATGGATATTAGATTGTAGCGGCCTCCGAAACATACCGGATCGCCTCCAGAGCACGCACCATCTCGTCTCTTTCTGTAACATTAACTGTCCTAGTGCCAATGATCTCACAAGCCGAGCTATCCACCATCTTGACAATCCCTTCCTCCTTTGCAACCAAAGAGTTGAGTAACTCTTTTTGAAAACATATATGAACCGTACTACTTGAATCAAACATCTAGTCTTTACCTTGAGAAGTGTTATCTTCATAGGAAGCCATTAATACTTCGGGTTCCTATAAACTGCTCAATGCTGCGCCTGCCTCTACAACTTGTCCCTTCTTCTTCAACCACTCTTACCGATGCTTGTAGTCATTCTTCCAATGACCTTCCCTGAGACAAAAGTGACACGCCTTTGATGAGCCCGGACCTTTCTTTCCTTCTCCTCTCCCTTTCCTTCCCGTGACCACCAAACCTGATCATGTCTGCTACTCTTGAATTGGTTTTTTTCCTAATCTCATTAGATAAGAGAGTTGACGTGGCCTCCTCCAAGATGAGTGTTTCCTTACCGTAGAGCATGGTGGTGATGATGTGGTCATATAACTCTGGAAGCGAACTGAGAAGTATCAACGCCTTGTCCTCCTCGTCGATCTTGACATCAACAACTAGAAGCTTGCTGATGACCTTGTTGAAAAATTTTAGATGCTCCAACACCAGTGTCCCTTCATTCATGCGTAGCTCATATAATTGTTTCTTGAGATACAGCTTGTTGGAGAGATTTTTCGCCATATACAATGTTTCTAATCTTGACCATAATCCTGTGTTCGTTTCGTCATCCATCACGTTGTACATCACCTCGTCTATGAGACATAGTTGGATCGTACTTGCTGCCTTTAGATCATCTCCTCTCAATCCTCGTTTAACGTACCTGCAAGTTTTGATGACTTACCCTGCAAGGTCTTGTGAAGACCTTATTGCACCAACAACGCATTCACTCTCTTTTGTCATAAGCCGAAATTTATTTTACCATTGAACTTCTCGGCCTCAAACTTTATCGTAGAACTTTCTATCTTTGACATATCGCCCTTCGTCAATTTTTAGCTCTGATACTACTGTTGCGACAGAATTGATATGCTATTATATCAATTGTTGTAACAAATCGACGCTATCAACACCAATTGTTACTCCCAACAATGACGTATGCGAAACTTGGCAATGTGATCAGTACTTGCAAAAAAAATTATTGTAAAGCAATCTAGCAATACCTAGACAAAAGAGCAATAAAAAAGAACAAAAGTATTTAACGTGGTTCGATCCAAACTTGGCCTACGTCCATAGAGAGATAACTTGAGAGAGTTTTATTAATAACTTGATACAAAGAGATCTAACATTCTTCTTAATGCTACAAGAGTATTCATTTTCCTCCTTAATCTAGACTTAGATTACAACAATATTACATAATCTTTATGCACCTTTACCTTGCTCCTCTCATTCTTGGCTTCTTGCTGATCTCCTTAGTGTTCTCCACTATTTTCTCCTTGAGATTAGTATTTTTCCCGTGTATTACAATGCTTGGTTACAACTTTTATTTATAGGATTTTACAATACCAACTCCTATTTGGACTATAAGATGATCTTGACCTTTGGATGCTTGAAGAATCTTGATTAATCCTATTAGGAGTTGATCTCCTTAATCTACAAGAATTCTAAACTTTTAATCTTTAGAAACAAATCCTTTATTGAATAGAATCTGAGTCATATTCGTACTCCACCAGAAAAGAAACCAACGCCCGAAAAGAAAATTGATTCTGCTTCAAAAATGCCCTGTATAGTCGACTAGCAGTTGGGCGTAGTCGACTTATCCCTTCCATTAGTCAACTAAAAAGTTTATATAGTCGACTACTGTAAACTGCTTCTTTTCTGTATCTGTCCTAGTCGACTAGTACTTATTATTAGTCGACTAGTAGTCTTTGTTAGTCGACTAACTTTCTTGATCTATTTTCTTCTTCTGCTTCAAGTCATAATCTTCTCTAACTCGATTGGATCTTCTTGGACCATCCTCTCATCTTGAAAACAAGGCAAAATCCTAAAAGTTAGACCATTAAAGCTACAATGAAATGTTTTTATATCTGACACATGGGTGGAGAAGACAGAAACTATGAATCATATATGCATCCTGAGATGCATGATCCACAAGAACAGTTGAACCCAGCGTGTGATTTAAGTTCCTGGGCAGAGTCCCATAAAAGAAAACATTTTTTCTATTTTCATGATTTTAAAGTAAACTGTAAGCATGCTGAAAGAGGAAAACTGATTTCGGAAAAAACCTTGGAATGTGCCATGCCAATCTTAGGTAAATTGAATGTTTCAACATTGGCTGAAGATTAACTTCCAATTTATAGCTATCAATTGCACAGTTTGATAGTCCATAAAGCTCCATGAGCCACCAATAGTAGTGGAAAGGATAGCTGACAATATGAAAATTGGATGCATGTAACTGAGTAGTCTGCCAAAGAACTACTTCAATTCCAGTCATCTGTCTCCAAATTTTTTTTTAACAAAGTCTGTGATGCCGGGAAAATATTTGGGGGAATTTGTAAAGAAAAATGAACTAGAAAATGTTTTGGTAAGACTGTAGTTTGAATAATACAATAATTGGAGATAAGTTGGGACCTAGTCACCAACTATAAGGGGACCCATTCACCCAAGTACAAGAGAGGTCTCATGTCACTCTCTGCTGTGGAAAATTCCCAGAGGACTTTTCCACACAGAATTTGTTGAATAAACACAAGCCAGCAATCACAGAGAGCTACATCAAGATTGTGAAAAAACCCGAAAGGAAAAAATCATGAGAGAGAGAATTTCACTATAATTCAAGGGAATTACAAGAGAAAATCGGGTGCAAAGTGATTACAAGTACTTTAAGGGTTTCAGTGATCAATCCCCTTTCTCATTGGAAGGGATAAGTATTTGTAATACAAAGTTGTTAACCTGGATAAGGTTATTGAGGATCTTCGCTAACTGCACGGTCCCTGAATCTCAACTGCTTGAACCGCTTATCTGTAACTCCTTGGAGGTTTTGATTGGTGAGCTGCACTGATGTTATCCACAGCCGTTGGTCCAATTCTGGGGTTATTGCAACCGCCAGATCTGTGGTAACTCGATTGAGGAATGGGATCAAGTCATATAACCAACCTCGCGATCTGCATGCACCACGTAGAGATCTTCAGGGGTCTTTGGGCTTTGAAGATTAAGCTTGAATGTGTTGAGGGCTTGAAGGCCGACTCCGAGCCCAATGATTCCTTGGATGGGATCTGTATCTACGAATCTAATGATGGTCAAGTGGTAATCGCTCTCTTATATTTCTCCGAGACTTGCCACGCGTCGCGATCTCATCCCGAGGTCAAGAATTGATCACTACAAATACCCCCTTCGCTTTCTCTTTCTCGAATTCCGATCGAAAAAGAGGGGAGTGGACTAATCTCATCCTCCAACATGGTCTGAACAGTAAGGATGTCTCTTTGTACTTTGTGGGAGAGCAGCTGGAAAGTACTTGAGGGGGGCAGGTGGGGCGTTGTTTCATACTCGCGCATTTAGTGCCACATCTGTGAAGACCGGTGAAAGTCGTGTCACACGTCCAATTCGCGTGCGCGGTGGCAGATAGTCGTCGTTTGGTGGCCATTAGACTGCGTTGGGATTCACACAACAGTTGGGATTTAAAGTTAGTAGGCGAGCGAAAGGACGCTCCACCCCTAAGTCATCATTGCGGTGACATCAGCGTTTGCCTTTAAATTGGGAGGAAAGTCAAAAATTAGGGCTTTTCACAAACCTTAGAATTGTGAGCACTTTGCTTCTCCATCTTCCTTCTCTTTTGTTTTGATTCTTTGCTTCCAAATCCTTCGATCAACTCTTGAGATGGAGAAAGGAGGGAAATTCGTTGACGATGTACACGAGGCAAGGAGCAAAGGCGTCACAGAGAAGAAAAGGAAGAGGGTCGGTTTCAGAACAAAAAAGGCAATGGATTTCAATCTCAAGCTGACGGTTCTTCGCAGCCAGAAGGAGGTCGTCGACTACTTGGTGAAGCACGGTGTTTGTCTGCCATCAACTTTAGGGTGGAATGATTCCTGCTAAGACTGACATCATAGTGGTGCCTCCTAGCGGTGGCGTGTATTTTCACCCCCAGACCTTAGCTTTGGGGTAAAGCTTCCGCTGACTCCCTTTGTACAGGATGTTTTGATTCGCTTCAAGGTCCCTCCCTCGCAGTAAACGGCGGGAGCCTGGCGCATCGTTTTGGGCTTTGAAGCCCCCTGTGCCTTTTTACCCCTGATGTGTGTGGGGCCAAAGAGTTTTGCGTTGTTTACACAGTGAGGAAAACTCCCCAAGATGCTTGCTTCTTCGTTCCTCGAGTGGATGCGATTAGTTGATCATCAACCTGATAGATAGCGACCATGGATGGCGCGACACCATCATTCGCATCTCTGGTCCCTGGGATGTTGCCCTAGCTAAGGATTGTGGGCGCTTCCGACTGCGTGGAACATGGGTCAACTTCTTCGGGGGGCGCGTCGATCCCCAACGAGCTCCAAGAAAGGGTCTAAAAGCTCTACCAGCTCGACTACGACTATCGAAACTGGAGCTGGTTGTAGGATCCAAGAGGTCCTTTGTGCCCCCAGTCGCTCCAAGACCCTCTGCGGCATTTAGGGAGGACGAGGTGCCGGCTCTTGCCACCGAGATGGGGAGCACTTCTGCGAGTGACATCTCATTAAGGGGTGTGGAGTCTCGATCGAAAAGCACGACTCTGAAGCCTGAGGCGTGTCTTAAGAAGTGCCCGGCTCGAGCGGAGCGGCCGAAAGGAACCACAAGAGGAGTCATTTGCTTAGTGTCAGATCCCCAGGAGAGTAAGTATTGATTCGGTCCCAAATTCTTCTAGATTCTGTTTTCATGGTTCTGACTTTTGTTTTGCAGAAGAAACATTGAATCGACTATGACTCCAACGCCGAGGAGTTGGAGAGAATGATGGTTGCAAAGGGTGAAGGCAATAATCTCGAAGGGGAGACGGAGCAGGGCAGGAGGCCGTTCCCAGCCCATCAGGCAGCCAGAGCCCGTGATTTTCCTGGCTCCGTCCATCCGATGGAAGTTTTGATCTAGGATCCATCCTCTGAGATGAAAGTCCTTGGAGAGGCGGTGCATCTAGAGGATTCCTCTGAGATCATATCTCTGACTGGGGAGCCTGTTGCGATCGCACCCCACTCCGAACCATTGCGTGGGCTCAGAGTGACAACAGTGGGTGAGGTTGGCTCTGCTGTTGGGCCCTCGGAGTTGGTCTCACGTTCCTTGGTGACAGCTATAGTGCCTGAAGGAGCAAGCTCTGGTCCATGCTTGCTCCTGTGGATGGGAGACGACAAGGTGACCCTCAGGTACGGAGATTTCTTCCAATGACTGGAGGAGTTCAAGGCGCTCTCGTCGAGAGACCAGCAGAGGATGCTCAAGAATGAGATCCTCCAACTAAATTCGAACCAAACTTTGTCTTATGGTAATCATGTAGTTAACTTCCAATCAATGTTTAAAATAACGATAACGTAATGATAACGTTTTTTCTTTGTTATGTTAATATAGGTTATAACGGAATGCATAACGTAGGTTACGCGATTTAATATTTATTTAATAAAAATAAATATATATACTATTTAAGAATTTATATAAATAGGAAAATAATTTTTAAAAAATTTAAAATAATATCAAATAATATATAACACATTTAGCAAGTCTCACAATAATTTTTTGCAAGTATCACAATGAATTTTCACATTCACAAGTGATAATAAGTTCTGACAAATTTCATATAAGTTCGCAAACATAAGAAACTATAACAAGCATGATAATTGAATTATAGTAAGTATGATAACAAGTATGATAATTTTTAGCAATTATCTTTTGATAATATTATCTCAGCCAATATTTTTAGCAATTATCTCTCTTTGCCCTCTCCGCCTAGATATTTCACTCTCTTTGCTTTCTCTCTCTCCGATCTCTTTCTGCTCTCCCCCCTTCCCGATCTCTCTCAGCTCTCTCCAGATCTCTCTCCTCTCTCTCCTGGGAGAGAGCAGAGATCGGGAGGGGAGAGAGATCGGCGGAAGAGAGAGGGAGAGAGCAGAGAGAGAGAGAGCTTACATGCGCTTCGAGACGATGCCGGCGAGAACCACGACGGAGAACCACCGCTTGGAGACAACGTCGGCAAGAACCACGACAGCGAACCACCACTTGGAGACACGCTTGCGATAACCACCACGACGGAGAACCACCGGAGGTAGATCTTATTCTTCTTTCTTCTTCTCGGCGCCGACGACGAGGTTGCAGAGACGGCGACGTGCTTGTAGAGGATTTTTTTTTTTTGCCCTAGACCGAGCGAATTTGGAGGGTTTTATAAAAAAAAAAGTCGACTTGCACTGTAACATAAGTTACAATGCGTTACGTTAATAACGTAACGTAACGAACGTTACAGGCAAAATAACTATAGTTATGAAACATTGTGTTTTTTAGCCCTGTTACTCACGATTAGTCGTCGTTAGGTTATATAACGGGTTATATAACGGGTTTTTTAGAATATTGCTCCAATCACTTCTCTTGCAGAACACCGTGTTCACTGTCAATTTCTTGAGCAGACAGCAGGCTGCCCTGAAGGAAAAGGATATAGCAATACTGACTTGCAGAGATGAATTATGACTTATCTGCCGAGAAAAGGGAGGCAAATGAGTTGCTTGCCAGGCTCCAGGTTAACTTGGATCGCGAGCACGTGGTCCGGTGAAGCCGGGAGGGTGAATTGGGAGTGTTGTGGCAAGAGTTGTCTCAAGCTTGGGAGGAGCTATAGAAGAAGGGCTCGGAGATAGAGAAGAAAGACTTCGAGCTCCAGATGGCGGGTTGGAAGCGGCAAATCGGCTTGCCAAAGGTATCAAGGTTGCGCTCGACTGCGAGAGTATCATCTTCCAAGACGAGAAGAACGGTCTCCTGTGTGAGCTGGAACGGGCGCTTGCCGATAAGGCGGAGGTTGAAAAGCAGGCCGATGAGGATATGGAATGGATGCTGAGGGAGGTTAAGGTCTTCAAGCTCATGAAATACTGAGATGGGTACAACGATAAGGTGCAAGGCAAAAACACCAAGATACCCTATCCAGATCAGGAGTCTCCATGTCGACCAAGGCACTGACCAAGGCACGATGGAAGCATTAGCTTCCCATGAACCTTCAATTCATGATGCCTCTGTCGCGGCTACTGCGGCCAATACTTCCTGAGATCCTCTGGTTAGCGAGGCTCATGCTGAGAATCGATCTGCTGAAGTACGTCGAGACTCCAGGACGGACCCTATTTTTGAAACTGCTAAGGCATCCCAGGACATTGTGAGTGTTTGAGCGAATCCGTGATTCAGGGATCGCCTCTCTGTAATCTTTTGTAATTAAAAAGGAAAGAGAATTTATTCAATGCCTATTGTTTTTCTTGGACTTTGATTTACATCCATTGTTGATTGTAGCTTAATGAGTCTGTGGAGGTCAGTTTGTGTGCACCTTCAGAGCCGATCGTGCTTACTGACAGCCATTCACCTCGAAGGGACCACTCGGGGACCAATGGACACAATGTTCCGAGTCTTGGAGGTCATGCGAGGGATGAATCTGCGGGCATTATGCTTATTGAGGAACTCTTGGTGGATTTTGATGACTCTGCAAGCTCCAATGATTTTGATGACTTTAAAGACTTGGGCGAAGAACCCAACCTGGATCTCAAGGAAGAGCCAGGGTCTCTGCTGGATTACTTGCGCGCCCGACGTGAGCGGGTGGCGAGAAGCCATTTTCGATCGATGCTCGGGCTACCTCTTCACATGGAGCTCAGGTTGCACGATTATCTTATTTATCAGTTGGGCCACGAGCTAGACTGCTAACGATCGAGGCAGAATGACCTCAAGAATCAATTGTCTAAGTGGGTCAAAAAGTCGACGGAGCGGGCCCGACGAGTGAAGGAGCTGACGAAGGAGAAGCGAGAGCTGAGTGAGGCTCTTCGAAAGAAGGTGAAGGAGTTGAAGAAGGCGCTTGAAGACACCTTCGGCTTGCACGACATTATCAAAGAGAGGCAAGCGATGATCATGTCGCTTCGGTCGCAAGAGGAGTGGGATTGCGATGAAAAGCTCGAGCTCCGAGAAGAGATCCAACAACTGGAGCGGGAATTACAACATTGCAAGCGCGATCTCAAAGACCTGAAGGTCAAATTAGCAAAGGTGAACGATCTCTACCGCGCGTCTTGACAAGAAATCCAAAACCTTCATTTTGAAGCGAGAAGGCATCGCTTTCAGGGTCAGACTGGGAGTATAAGTGGGAGGCGTAGGTAGAGTCCAGCTTTTATTTGTACCCCTTTCATGACAACGTATAAATATATGAAATATGACCTTTGATCCAATGCTTCGCCTTTTCTGCATGATTTTACAATTATTGCACTTGTATTATTGCATTCTGCTTGAGGTGGTTAGAGTTGGTGTTAGGATCCAATCTTGAAAGGTGTCGGGGTTTAGCCGTCCGGGTGAGAACCTGATATAGGCCGTCGGAGTGAGCCGTCGGAGTGAGCCGTCAGGAGAACTTTCATCTTTCAGAAAAGTCTCCGTGTAGGCGTAGCCGTCAGGGTGAGGACCGACTATAGGATTTAAGACTTAGCCGTCAGGTTGAAAACCCGCTATAAGTTGTAGAAGTTAACCGTCAGGGTGAGAACCCAATAAAGGCCGTCAAAGTGAGCCATCATGAGGACTCATCTTTTAGGAGAGTCTCCATATAGGCAAGCCATCAAGATGATAACCCGCTAAAAGCTGTAGGACTTAGCAGTCAGGGTGAGAGCCCGATATAGGCTGTCAGAGTGAGCCGTCAGGAGGACTTTCATCTTTCAGGAGAGTCTACGTGTAGGTGTAGTTGTCAAGGTGAGAACCCGCTATAAGCTGAAGACTTAGCCGTCAAGGTGAGAACCCAATATAGGCTGTCAGAGTGAGCCTTCAGGAGGACTTTGATCTTTCAGGAGAGTCTTCATGTAGGCATAGTCGTTAGAGTGAGGACCCGCTATAGGTTGTAAGACTTAACCATCATGGTAAAATCTGATATATGCTGCCAGAGTGAGTTATCTGGACTTTCCTCTTTCAGGAAAGTCTCCATGTAGGCGTAGCCGTCAAGATGAGGACCTGCTATACGTTGTAAGACTTAGCTGTCGTAGTGAGAACCCGATATATGCTGTCAGAGTAAGCCGTCAGGACTTTCATCTTTCAGGAGAGTCTCCATGTAGGCATAGCCGTCAGGACGAGGACTCGCTATAAGCTTTAGAACTTAGCCGTCAGGGTGAAAACCCGATATACGCTGACAGAGTTTTCTTCACGAGGATTTTGAAATACTACCAAAATATCACTGGGAAAGAGACGGAGTGCAATAGTAAATCTTTTTATTGAATATTTTAGTGCTTCATACATAATAACGCTTCAAATAAAAAGAATTCTATTGCTTGTCGAACGTCTTTTCATCTTGATCGGCTAAGGTGTATGAAGCTTTGCCCCCTCTTGCGACCACATTGTAGGATCCTCCCAGTTGGGTCTAAGCTTTTCGGTACTTTTCTCCTCAGTGCTCTGGATGACGCGCTTCAGGACCAAATCACCAATTTGAAATTCACGAGTCTTCACTTTCTTGTGATGTGCGGCCTGAATCTGTTGTTGATCAGTGACAATATAGATTAGATCTTAATGTCGCCTCTCCTCTGACTGATCCTGGGTAAGCGAAGCATAGGAGCGTTCTGGTCCCACTCGATTCCTTCAGTGTGAAGTATCAGCATGCAAACATCAACTAGGATGATGGCCTCCGTTCAGTAAGCTGATGAGATCAGACTCTCACTAGTCAGGATACGTTTGGTGGTTCGATATGCCCAGAGCACGTCGGGAAGCTTTTCCACCCATTTGCTCTTTGTCTTGCCTAAACTCTTGCGCAGAGTGTCGAGGATGGTGTGATTGCTTATCTCAGCCTGGTTGTTGCCTTGCAGGTAGTATAGGGTGAAAACCGGTAGGCAATCTTGTACTTGATGCAGAAGCTTGCTACCTGCTTGCTGGCGAAATTCATCTCATTGTCGGAGATGAATGTGTGCGAAAGCCTGAAGCGACATAATATTTTACCAAACGAATTTGACTACATGATGCCCCGTGACATCGGAGAGTGGCACCACTTCTATCCACTTGGTAAAGTACTTTGTAGCTACCAACAAAAACCTGAACTGAGGTTGAGCTTGGGAAAGAGGGCCTACCACGTCGGAGCCCCCACTACTGAAGGGTCGGGAACTTCACAAAGTGTAGATGTCCTCGCTTGGTCTGATGGAGGAGGAAGTGAATTTTTTGACATTGTGGACACTTCTTTACATACTCTTTGGCATCATCGAACACCTTGGGCCAATAGTACCCCCGGTTGATGACCTTGTGGGCAAGGGATCGACCCCCGCATGGTTCCCACAGTCGCTGTCGTGGATCTCTTAAATTGCCCTGCTGGCTTCATTGGGCCAGAAGCACCTCAAGTATGAATCGGAGTGCACTTGGAGCATGACTTGTTGTACAAGAGGTCTCCCATGAGTATGTATGCGGTGCATGTGCTGGAGTTTTTGCGCTTTCGCTCTGTCATTGGGCAGTGTCCAGTCCTTCATATAGGCAATGATGGATCTTTCCATCCCAGTGAGGCGTCAAGGCAAAGTATCTATCCATCGAGTCGTTGGATGCTCGGCTTCACGATGTGTTCGACAGAGATCTCCCGTCTGAATTGGAACTCTGTCGTCAATGCTAGGTTGGCCAAAGAGTCGACGTGATTATTCTCGAACCTTGGGACACGCTTGAAGTCACAACGGGAGAATTTAGACTTCAAAATGAGGATGAGCTGCAGATATGCCGCCATCCGCTTATCTTTACCTACATACTCGCCATTGACTTGGGAAACCACCAGTGTCAAGTCGCAGCGAACGTCGAGCCCATTGACTCCAAGTGTTGTTACTATTCTGAGTCCAGCAATAACGGCTTCGTACTCGGCTTCATTGTTCGTGGCATGGAAGCTGATGGTGAAGGATTGCTCGATGATAAACCCTTCCAGAGTGGTGCGGATGACTTCGACGCGGCTCCCTTGCTATTTGACGCTACGCTCACGTTCAGATCATTTCTCCAGCGAATCACTTTGCGCTGAAGCTCCCGGGGTGAATTTGGCAATGAAGTCTGTCATGACTTGCCCTTTGATTGTTGTTTCTTATCTCGTACCGTACGGTCTTAATTCCAATACCCGTTTTGCTATTCGCCCAGTAGCTTCAGGGTTTTCAATGATACTCCTCAGAGTATCCTCTGTTAGCACGGTAATCGAAAAAGGATTAGAAGTAATACCTTTGCTTTCTTAATATAACGAAGAGAGAGAACCAAATTTTCCATCCTTTGATACCTTGTCTGGGCTCCGGTCAGAGACTTACTGCGTAATACACTAATTTTTGGATGCATCCATCAACGTGAATCAGAGCTTCGCTTATGGCTGACTTCGATACAGCGAGGTAAAGGAACAGTGTCTCTCCAGTGATGGGCTTGGACAAGAGTCGTGGAGAGGTTAGATACTCCTTAAGACCTTGAAACGCAGCCTCGCATTCCTTATTCCAGTGGAAATCAGCTCCGTTCTTCTTTAAGGCTTGAAAGAAAAGTTTACATTTGTTCGTAGATCAGCTGAGGAACCTGTTTAGAGCTGCAAGGTGTCCATTCAACACATGTACCTACTTGACACATGTTGGTGACTTCATGTCTAGGATAGCTGATATCTGAGCGGGGTTGGCTTCGATACCCCGCTGAATGATTACATATCCCAGGAACTTCTCGGACGCCACTCCGAACGTGCATTTTTTCAAGTTTAGCTTGACATTGTTACTTTCGAAGAAGATTGAATGCCTCGCTTAGGTAGCGGAGATGATCAAAGCGTTGGGTCCTTTTCATGAGCATGTTGTCAACATATATTTCCATGGTATGCCCGATGAGATCTTTGAATACTCTGTCAACCATCCAAGGTGGCTCTGGCATTCTTCAACCCAAAGGGCATGACTTTATAACAGAAGATCCCCCGATCAATAGTAAATGTTGTTTTGTCCTCATTTGACAGGTACATCTTGATTTGATTGTAGCTCGAGTAGGCATCCATAAAGTTAAGTAGCTTGTATTTTACCGTTGTCTCTACCAACTGGTATATCCTTGGAAAAGGGAAGTTGTCATTGGGGCAAGCTTCGTTAAGATTAGTAAAGTTGATACAAACTCTCCACTTGTTCTTCCTCACGAAGACTGGGTTGGCGACCTAGTCCAGGTAAAATGCCTCTCGAATGAAGCCGGCCTGGGGTAGCCAATTGACTTCATCGCTGAAGGCTTGACTCTGCTCCATATTCATCTTTCTTAGCTTCTTCACCGGCTTGACCTTGGGGTTGATGGCAAGTAGATGGCAGATGATAGGCTAGGTCGATACCTGGCATGTCGGTGGGAGCCCACGCGAACACGTCCAGGTTCTCGGAGAGAAATTTTTTGAATTGGGCCTTCTCGTTAGCAGGAAGTTTTGCCCCGATCCAAAGAGCTCGTTCCGAATGCTGGGAGTCCATGCGAAACAGTTCGGCTTCCTCCTCTGACCTATTATCCAGAGTTTTTGACTCGTCTAGAGAGTCAAAGTCTTGGCTTTCGCCACCCTGTAGTTGCTATTGGGTAGCAACCTGCCTTTGTTTCTTTCCTACGGGGGAATCTTCGTGGAGATTACCCTTATGGCTTTTGGCATCCAGCCAGATTTTTTTTCTAGCAATCGCGGAGATGGTCCTGGACATATCTGATCCCCTCTTATGTCTGTCATTCCAGTCGGAGTGGGATACCGCATAAGCTGGTGGTAACTAGACAAGACGACTTTCACCATGTGGATCCATGACCGTCCAAGGATGGCATTGTGAAGGGACTCTACGTCAATCACATAGAATTATGTGATGACATTATATGGATCTGCACGAACTGAGAGTGCTATCGTGTCAGGCGAATGCGTCTCGTTCCCGTTAAATCCATTTAGGTGACACTGGGATTGAGGGTTGATTATTGCTTGGGCCATCTCCGGAGTATCCTCCATTCTGTCCAGAGCGCCCCCATATAGGATGTTGACGTTGCTCTCTCTATCGATCAGAATCTGACATTCGACAGTTGTCGATATGCATGGTGACAATCAGGGCGTCATTGTGCGAAAAGTGCACAACATAGGTGTCAGAGTCAAAGAACAAAATCGATCTGCTCGGGGCCAAGGGTGGGCCTGTCAGTATCATCTGATAATTGCTTCTCTGATCCTCGTCGATATAAATAACCCTCTCCTTCATGGTCGTGCCCTCTATCAGGGAAGCACCGAAGATGACGTTTACTTCTCGATAGTGGATGAGAGCTTGGTTCAACTGATCCTCCTGCTGGGGAACCTCGAAGCCATACGGATGACCTTAGCATATGCCTCATTTAAAGATTTTAAGTTATTTCAAATGGATGTAAAGAGTGCTTTTCTTAATGGTTATATTGATGAGGAGGTGTATGTTGAACAACCCCCCGGGTTTGTTGATCCTACACACCATAATTATGTTTATAAATTAGATAAAGCACTATATGGTTTGAAACAAGCCCCTAGGGCTTGGTATGAAAGATTGTCTTCATTTTTGCTTTCAAATGATTTTAAGAAAGGAAAAGTTGATAAAACATTATTTACCAAACATATAGATCAAGATATCCTCATAGTTCAAATTTATGTTGATGACATTATTTTGGATCTACTAATGTTTCACTTTGCAAGAATTTTGAGTCATGCATGAAAAGGAATTTGAGATGTCTATGATGGGGGAGCTCAACTTCTTCCTTGGACTTCAAATCAAGCAACGTAGTGATGGGACATTCATCAACCAAGCCAAGTACACCAAAGAACTCATCAAGAGGTTCGGGCTTGAAGGATCCAAAGTAGCAAAGACTCCCATGGCAACCACTACGAAACTTGACAAGGACGAACAAGGTAAGGAAGTAGACATCAAATTATTTCGTAGCATGATTGGTAGTTTACTCTATCTTACGGCTAGTAGGCCGGATATAATGTTTTCCGTATGTTTATGTGCACGTTTTCAATCATGTCCTAAGGAATCACACTTAATAGCGGTAAAACGCATAATTAGGTATCTTAGGGGCACAATTGATTTAGGTTTGTGGTATCCGAAAACTAACCAATTTACCATGACTAGTTATTCGGATGCCGACTATGCCGGTTATAGGGTAGATAGGAAGAGCACAAGTGGCACTTGCCAATTCTTGGGCAATTGTCTTGTGTCTTGGTCTTCCAAGAAGCAAAATAGTGTAGCCCTTTCAACCGCCGAGGCGGAGTATATAGCAGCCGGAGCTTGTTGTGCACAAGTACTCTGGATGAAACATACTCTTCTCGATTTTGATTTACATTTTGATCATGTTAAGATTTATTGTGATAATACTAGTGCTATTCACATGACCAAAAATGCTAATCAATATAGTAAAACCAAACATATAGACATTAGATATCATTTTCTTAGAGATCACTTTGAAAAAGGTGACATAGATATTGATTTTGTTTCCACCGATTTTCAACTTGCAGATATTTTCACAAAACCTTTAGATTATGCAAGATTTTCATTTATTTGTGGTGAATTGAATGTATGTAAGATTGATACTTAAAATATCTTAGTTTGTTTTGTTTTGGTTTCTAATGTGTTTGTTTTGTTTTGTCTTAAAATTTTTTTTTTAACCCTTTTTGATGTATGACAAAAAGGGGGAGAAATATAAATATATATAAGTTTGGGAGAAAAATATGAAAGTTGTTATTCCTCAAATTTTTTTTTTTGGTGATGATATTTTTTCAATGCTTTATGTATGCTTACATAGTTGTTCATATTCATGTTAAATACATAGCATTGTTTAAGGGGGAGCTTTCCAAGCTCTTTCCTCTTTTATTTGTTTAATAACTCATATGTTTTGTCATCATCAAAAAGGGGGAGATTGTTGGCCCAAGGTTACAATCAACCCATGTTTAGTGTATTTTGATGATTACAAAACATATTAGTTATTTGTACTAATATAAATTGTTGTTTAAGTGTGTTTCAGGTTTATAGATTAAAGAGATGAATTCTTCCCTAAAGGAAGGTACATTGGACTCAAGACAAGTCAAATTGGGCTCAAAGTGCAATATTGAAGATCAAGTGAAGATTGCCCATGTTGAAGTCTTGAAGACCTAGAAGTTTGTAAGTTTAGTTTGTTAAAGATTGAATATGTGAAATTTGGCTTTAGGATTTGCACACACATTTGTTTTGAATGTTTCTATGTTTTTGAAAATGTTTATTTCTAAGTTTATGCCTTGATTTATACATACATGTACTCAAAGCTTTATATCTTCAAAAACGTATTTAAAACATGTGTATAAACAAAGTTCAGCATAACACTTAATTCCAGAGTTTTTAAAAGATTTTTTACAAATTTTTCTAACTCAAAAATCTCCCAGAAAAAGACTATTTCAGGCAGACCGGTCGACCGGCAGTCGACCGGCTGCTGTGTCCAGACATGCACAGGCTGTGCATGTCTGTCGGTCGACCGGACCAACAGACCGGTCGACCGAAAAGAGATGGTTGCTCTCTGTATCTTTTCGGTCGACTGGGTCGGTCGACCGATAGAAGGAAACTGTGTTTCCTTTGTTGGATCGGTCGACTGGCAGTCGACCGAAGTCGCAACGGCTCTTTTGCCAGCAGGGACCCGGTCGACCGGCAGTCGACCGGTAGGCCTGCAACAGGCCATAACGGCTCTTTCCTCTTTTAGAGTTTCTGAAAATCTGTTTTTGGTTTTCTCTTTAACAGAGTTTTTAGGAGTTGTTGGGACTCTTTTTCTGATCAAATTAGCTGGAAAAATCAGAGTTTTTAACCTATTCTCTCCCTATAAATAGTGGGGAATAGGCCTTAGTTATTTACCAAGAAAAAATACAAGTTTCATAGTTTTCAAGAGAAAGAGAAAAATAGTTTAAAGCTTTCATTTCCATTCTTTCAAAATTGGTTTTTCAGTTGTTGTTTGATCTCTAATATCACTCTACAACTGAAGCTTTTCTCACCACACTTCATAGAGCCAAAAATTTCATATTCTTTCTATAGGTGAAGTTGTAAAAGAGTGAGAGTGTTTGTAAAAGAGTGTTGTGGTCTAGTTAAAGATCACTATTTGTAATTCTTGTTCTTGTGGAGACAAGCTCCTCAGTGGAGTTTCTTTGTAAGGTGAAGCTACGGGCTTGAGGTCTTTGGAGGCCTAACTTGTACGGGATCCTAAGGGGATAGTGGAAACCCTTCACGGAGGTGAAGGCGGGGACTAGAGCAACGGGCTCGAACCTCGAAACAAATCATCTTGTTTGCGATTGCCTTGGCGTTCTTCTTGCTTACTTTCTTGCTTTATATCACTTCCAATTTATTGCTTGAGAACTAACCTTTATTTGTGCAATCCTTATTTGTTTACTTTACTTGCTATTTTACTTGTGTGTATTTCATTTTCATCATCATACTTGGCATTGATCAATCACACCTCAATACAACACGGTTGCATTGCGCACCTCTAACCATTTAAGGGGAATTGGGAGGAAGGAGTTCAGAACCTCGCAAGGGGTATTCGGCTCTTAGTCGTGTTTTTGAGAGATTGTTGCATCACTCATTTCATAAGTTTAAAAAGATCATTAGATTAGCAATTACACCTATTCACCCCCCCTCTAGGTGTATTTCAGAAAGGACTATGTCCTTAACTCCGCATACGGTTTAGCCCCGCTATGGCCAAACCTTCAGAAAAAAGCGAGCGAAGATCAGATGATTAGAAGATAAACTTTCATTGATTTAAAAAAAAAGAAGGGTACATTGATATTACATCGAAGTTGTGTTTCATACAACACACCCAGTTGCTCGACAGGGTAATTTGTGCAAAAAAGCATACAAGTGGTTTTACCCGCTTCTAAGTCAAACCGACTGGACAGAGGAGGCCTTCCTCCTGCACAAGGCTGTAATCAGTGGTGCCGCAAGGACACGGTCATTATTCTCCACAAAAATGGCAGATCTTGCCACGCCATTTTTTGTTGAAGCCTGGCAATAGAAACCTATCGCCGCCAACACGATAGATCACGTATAATGGGAATCGGCAGTGGAACCAGTGATCTAACGGGTGTGATGTCCGCCTTTCCAAAGTGGATCGCCCCCAAAGGCCACCAAAGTTGAAAGTTGGCAACGATGCCGGCAAACCCACAGGCAGCGCCTACTATCTTGAAGCGGATCATCTCCGACGAAGCGGCTACCAGCCTCACCTCAGAACGAATCATCTCGGATAAGAGGCTGCCAATAGCCTCTGGGACACGCACCCGCTGCCCCGATTGTTCCTCCTGCTTAAAAGTAAAGCTTCAACCGGAAAAGCATAAGACAATTTTATGGTTCCTTCCATCAAGTCACAAGATTGGCGAGCATAGCCCACTGCAAGGCAAATCAGAACAGATTAGCAGTTAAGCACAGAAAAAACTGCAAATCAAAATCCTTTGGGTCAAAGCAATCCAATTTCAGTAAAGCAGAGGATAAGCCTCGCCTGCACAGCACTGATGGGCTGGCTCAGCAAATGCCAAGCCCAAGCCTCGCCTATATGGCTAGCCAGACTGACCCCGTGGGATACAGTCTTCGCTCCGCCTATATGGCAAGACTGGCTCAACTATTGAATAGACCAAGTCCCAAGTTTTGTCTAGGCAGCGGATTTAACATGAAGCGATCTTTCTAGGAAGCTATGCCAAAATCCTTCTCTACAGATCAGTCAATTGTAAGATGAAGAACAAGGGAAGCTAATCCCTGAAGCAGCTGCTAAAGCTGAATTAAGGGAGATGAATTCCCTAAAATCGGTGAAGTCGTTGAACGATCAAGACTTACCGGTCCTTGGCCGAATAATGACCAGAGTGGGCATTCCCACTAGTTCAGAGATCTGAGTATCTCTTTCAAACCAAGAGAAGAGAAGAGAGGCAAAGCACTTCTCTTCAGAGGACCTCAAGTGTCCTATTTATAGGCCCCATGGCCTGAGCGCTGCCGCCTCAAGCGTGGAAGCACGAGCGCATTTAAGGCATTTATCACGCCTTGAGAAAAGGGACGGTCTCCCTTGGAACCGTGCAAAGGGAGAAACGTCTCCCTCATAAAGGCACTTATTGCGCCTTGAAGAAAGGGAATATCCTCCCTCGGAAACGTGCAAATCGGAAAATATCTCCCTCGATCAGCACGAAGAAAGGAGTAATCCTCCTCGTAACCAGCCCACGGCAGTTGATCTCGGGAAAGCGACATGCCCTCCCAAGCGAACATGTCTTCAGAAGCCCAGATGCGGGCTACTAGCTGCGATGCTACCCAGTCTACATGATTCCTCGGCGAATCTACATCCCAAAGCAGGATTTAAAGCGAAGCTGAACTCAACCATCATGGCGATGTTCATACTCCACACACCACCAATCAAAGAAGTTCAAAGTATTTCGAAGTCTGAGCCATTGCAGACTTCTGAAAACTTTGAAGGGGGTCTTGTTGACACTTAAAAAAGACAAGATTCTTATTGGTCCGAACAATGTCTAAACTTGTTGACATTTACAAAAGACAAGTGACAGACGAACTGAAGACCAGTTTTTCACCCATCTCCAAGGGACAAGGAAGCAACTTGGACTCCACTGATCCAGCAAGCAGACAGTGAACCCGGATTGTTTCTAAACAGACCTCAGCAGGTCTAAGGTGCTAGCACTTAGCATCACACGAGCCCAAAGGGATAGCCTCGCTTGAGAGGCTAATATCACTCGACTTCGCCTCGAAGCCATCCAAAGCCTCGCCAGGAAGCTAACTCGCAAACTTCGCCACAGAGGATTTCCAGCTCCGCCAAAGGGTTTCTTTCGGACTTCGCCAGAATCTGCCTCTAGCTCCGCTACGAGCTCAATGCGGACGGCTCCGCTATGAATCTGCCACGGTCAACCTTTGACCAATCAAATCTCTGGATGAGATCGGATCCAATCAGATCAAATCTAATTAAGATCAAATCAGAGATCAAATTTGGCAGCTGATTGCCATAATCTCTTGACTCTTCTAAAACGAGTAAGAGGATTAGGGGAAATCCTCCAACGATATGGAAAGGATCGAGAAGGTCAACCGACCTGCCAATTCTAGCTTCGCAGAAGCTGATCTTAGCCTCGCAGCAACGCCACTTTTCAGATTTTAAACAGATTCGATTCAATCTGTTTCCATATTTTCAAGGGATGATTATACCCTTGCTCTCCCTATAAATAGCTCGCCAGGGGTACAAGGAGACACATAGAGAGGAGGATCGATCGATCAAGACACAGAGGCATACAAGAGGACTCCACAAGCAGAGGCTTCTTCATAACGCACCGTGCGCTCTCGAATTCAGAGACCTTTTAGAGAATTGCTTTCTCTATCCAGGGTGTTGATACCCTAACATCGTCCTTCTTCTCAAGGAATCTCCGGAACCAGGCGAGAAGGAATTCCTAATTGAAGGCGATTTTGAGAAGCAGCAAGAGGGTTCTACCAACCTTCTGTTCTCTGATTCCCCGAACCAGGCGAGAAGGGAATCTCATCGCTCGCATCGTCAAAGGGACAAAGTGGTCGCGCGCTGACCAGACTCCTATCGGCACACTTCTCCAGAATCTCTGAGGAGATCTACTTGTAATCTTTTTAAATACTTGTAATTTAGCTCCTCAAACTCTTTTTTGTAAGTTTCCCCCTTTGCAAACATAATGGAAAAACAAGTTAGATTTGACGAGAAGGTGCAAAAGTTGAGATGGAAAGTTTGACGGCGAGGTGATCCCCCGAATTAACCGAACCGAGTCGGTTCGGTTCGGTTCGGTTCAGGACCTTGTTCGGTCGGGTTCGGTTTTATCAAAATTGGCAAAGCCCGAACCGAACCGACCAATGCTCACCCCTAATAATATACAAAGTTATCTATTCCTTTCTCGATAATCCTTTCCGTGATTCCTGAATTTCACATATCTTTTCACTTTCCAGTTCCGGTCATCTTTTACCACATTGATATGAAAAGAAGAGGAAGTCGTAATGGCCCCAGACACTCACGGAACGGACCTACAGGAGAGAACACTGATATTCTGAGGGTTCTTCAAAATATGATGGAGAATCAGCAGAAGCAGACGGAGTTCCTTCAGCAAGGTTTGATAACAGCTCCAAAGGAATAGAGGGCCGGCAACATATCAGATTTCTGACGATTACAGCTGGCAATATTCACAGGGGCAGAAAGACCACTAGATGCCGAGCAATGGTTAATTGACATCACAGATCTTTTAAAAGTGGCACGGAACCCAAAGAAAACCAGATAGAGGTTGCAAAAATTCAACTGAAGGATGTAGCTAGAACCTGGTGGCTAGTAGAAGAAGCAAAATTTGATAACCCATCACGTGGGTCCAGTTCTCTAAGAGTTTTTATGATAGATTTTTCCCTGCTACAGCTCAGAAGGAGATGGAAGAACAGTTTATTCGACTCCAGCAATGGAACAAGTCTATTGACAAGTACACTGCGGAATTCTTGAGGCTGAGTCGATTTGCCCAGTATATGGTGGACGATGAAGAGAAGCGGGCAAGCAGATTCCAACATGGATTAAAAATGAATATCTAGATACTTTTGATTCCCAACAACTGAAGACTTGTTCCCGAGTCCTCACCATAGCTCGGGAAGTGAAACGAGGACTAGAAAAGAAAAATCATAGCCAGATGAAGAACCAGGCCATGAAGCGGCCATTCCAGCAGATGGGCAGAGGAGGCCCAGTCAGAGCTACAAGAGCCCCAATGACCAAACAACCATTCCAATCAGTGCCTCTTCAGATGATCTGACCAATTTGAATATGTGGTTATTGCCAGAAGGCCGATCACACTCAGCAGAACTGCCGTAGAGCAAATTGGCTATGCCTAGCATGTGGCTCCAGTGGCCACACGGTGGAAGGTTGTCCACATGAGAGAACGGGAACGATGACTCGGGCCTTACCAGTACCCCCAACACCGACAGCACAAAGAAACTCAGGACCAATAATTGGAAAAGGCTCCTCTGCCTCCAAGGCAACAGTTTTTTCGCCCAGTCCAGAGGGGGACCAGAGCTAAAACAAGCCGTGGAATGGGTCAAGCCTACAACCTGATAGCTGAAGAGGCAGAAACTTCTGAAGTAGTAGCAGGTAAGGTTATGGTACATTCCAAAGTCATCCTAGCTCTTTCGATTCTTGTGCTTCCCATTGTTTTATATCAGATAGTTTTACTGCATTGCATTCTATCCCTATTGTATGTCTAGACAACCAGTGGGAATTAGTACCGGGAATAGGGTAGTCATTTCCAATAGAATCTGCAAAGACTGTACAATAGAACTATGTTAACAGGAAACTAGAACTATGTAATAGGAAACTAGTGGTAGATATGCATGACTTGGCTCAGCAAATATCATGCGGTTATTTACTGTCGGAATAAGAGTGTTATTTTCAGAATCCCGCATCAGCCTGAATTCTGATTCAACGGAGAACGTAAATCCACCAACAAGAAAACACAGTTGGAGTGTGCTAATACTGAGGTTAAGAAGAAAGGAATGCCAATATGGAACGAATTCCCAGATGTATTTGAAGAAATTTCAGGACTTTCATCTGACAGAGCAGTTAAGTTTTCTATTGATATTATTTCTGGAACAGTTCTGATATCCAAAGCACCATATACGATGACGCCTACTGAATTAGAAATTCTGAAGAAACTGTAAATCACCTAGAGGGGGGGGTGAATAGGTGATGGATAAACTAATGGTCACTAAATGCGGAATTAAAAACTTATTTAAACTAAATTAAAACTTATTACACTAAACACCACGTATAACACAATAGTGTAGCTGGATTCTCCGTGAAGGGCTCTGGACTAACTCCTCAAGATTCCTCTAAATAAGAGTTGAGGTGCCGCGTTGTCTCTCTTGGTTGAATACAAGTGTTAGCAACAATCCCCAAGCATATACAATTAAGCACACAATATATCAAGCATATAAAGATAAAGACAATAATAGCATGCAAGATATAAAGACAAGAGTAAGAGATAGAGAGTGAGCAATCGCAAACACGGGAGATATGTTTCGAGGTTCGAGCACACTTGCTCTACATCCCCGCCTTCACACTTGAAGGATTTTCACTATAAACCGATCCCACTGGATCACTCGGTGCCGCAACACCTATAAGGAGTTCCCACTAGAACTCTTGACTCTCTAGTCCCGTACATACCGCAAGCCCACAAGCTCGCCGAGGCCGCACCTCAAACACTGAGTTCACACACGAACTCGAAACACCGCGAACACAACCGTTCGCCTCCTCAAAGACAAAGATGGAACTTTGGTGATCACAACACTTTGATCACCTAAAATCCTCTCACAACAAATCCCTATAGGTAGATATAGCAATGGATGGCTCAAGTGTTGTGTGACAAAATAAGGATTGAAATGGTGGAGGAAAACTCAAGAAAATCACTTCTAAAACACTCTTGATAAACTCCCCTTTTGATTGGAAATATTTGCTCTCAAATAAGTGGAGAAAACTTCTTAATGGAGTTGGAAAAACTAGCTCAAAACCCACTTAAAAATCTTAGAGAAAATAGCCCCAAAAAACCCCACTTTATAGGGCTAGAAAAACTAGCCGTTGAGAGCCAGATTGGCCTGTCTGTCGACCGCCCGGTCGACCGGCCAGTCGACCGAGACCCTGGAACAGAGAGCAGAGCTCTCTGCCGGTCGACCGGCCCGGTCGACCGGGGCATTCCAGAGAGCAGAAGCTCTCTGCGGTCGACCGGGTTGGTCGACTGGCCCTCCAGCACTCCTGGCGTGCACGTTCTGTGCACGTCGGTCGACCGGCCCGGTCGACCGACAGAAGCCAGGTCAGGACATTTTTGGGATTAAAATGTTGGTCATTTTGGCTCAAATAAAATCCCATAAAATCATGAAAAATCTACAAAAATAGTTTTAACATTATACTTTGATAATCAAACAGGCTTGAGTAAAATCAAGACATGTTACAAACAATTTGAACTATTTTTGTAACTTGAAAATTTTGGCTAAAAACGAAAACTGTATTTTTTCAAAATTGGTTTTTCCAAAAGTTCTCCAAATACAAAAACAAGATATTTTAAACACTTTTAAAGCATGATGTGTATGGATATGATCCTCTACACATATATGGTGAAATATCTATGTTTTTGACATTAAGCACTAAATATGGTTTTGGTTAAATACAGTAAACTTTAAATACCAAAAATCAAACCGGTATTTTTCAAAAAGAAAACTCTTTTGTATTTTTCCAAAATAAAAATTCTTTTATGAAAAACTTATCTAAATCAAGAGTGTGTGTGTATAAGATATACTTGAGCAATCCACCAACTATTTTATCCTTTACATTTTATCTAAAAACAAAATCTTATAAAAACAAACCAAGACAAGTCTTCTCTTGAAGTCTTCTCATCTTCTTGACTTGGTCCAAACTTGATCCATAGAGTTAGACTCCTCTTGAGTACTTGATGTGATCTTGATGCACAAGCTCTTGAATCAAACCGTGCTAGCTCCAAAACTTGACTTTAAATCCTTTGTTGAAGCTACACACCTACTAAGATCTTGATCATAAATCTGAGACTAAGTAAACACAAGATCATTAGTACTATAACTACATGAGTTGATCATCATCAAACTAGAGTGATGGGCCTTTGGGCCAACAATCTCCCCCTTTTTGATGATGACAAAACTCATGAAGTTATATATGCATGGATTAAAGTAAAGCTTCAAAGAAGCTCCCCCTTAACTCTTACATAACAATAAACAAATGAATATGCAATGAAAGCTCATAAACATGTATGCAAATACAAGGAGATAAACAAGCCAATCAAGCATAAAACTCATCAAATTCTTTTTCTCCTATTTGCAAAACAAAACATATATGCATAAACATAAATCCTTCATCCAAAACATGCATAAATACTAAAATACTTCTCCAATACTTCTCCCCCTTTTTGTCAATCATCAACAAAGGGGTTAAAGTAAAAACAAAATGTTCTCCCCCTTTTTGTCAAAAGCAAAAATCAATAAGAGGGGTGGCATTAAACAAATCAATAAAGGATATATGCGATATACATTCATGAAGAGGAAGACGCTAAGTTAGCTTCCCTACATATCTGCATTACATGAAAGAGGGATGACAAGCCCTAATTCACATAACACATAATATGCAATGTATAAGAGGAGATGTGAAGCTCCCCCTACACACGTGTACCACATAAAGAACAAGCTTCTCAATATAAGATACACTCAACATGAATCTATATGTAGAAGAGATGTTAAGCTCCCCTCGCATATAGGCAATACAAATCAAAACATTTTTAATTTTTAAAATTTTATATTAAAACAAAAATTTTGAATTTTCCTTAATAAAACAAATTTTGAGATATCTAGTAATCAAATTTTAAGATATCATATAAACAAACATTTTTAAAGGTACCACTTGTAAATCAATCAAATTTTAAGATACCAATTGTAAATAAACATTACAAAATTTGAATTTATCAAAATAGAATCATATTAATACCAAATGAAAATTATTTTGATACCAATTGCAATCAATAGATACCAATTGAAGATTATTGCAAATTCTTGATATCAATAAAACTATCAATTTTAAAAATAATGCATAAGCTTATTAAAATATCAATTGAGAAACCAATTGAAATAAGAATTTGAATCAAGCTTAGCATAAACATACTTTGTGCTTTAAATATGTAAATCGATTTTAACTCAAGTACAAACAAATCATATATATGTATGAGAATGAAAATACCAATAGGAATTGATATTATGGAAATTATGAAGCATACATATATAGAAAAACAAAATATGAGTATATACAAAAAAAATATCAATTGAGATCAAGTATATAACTCATAACCTACCAAATGAAGAATAATAACTGGTTAAAATAATTTTTGAAAAACTAGTTAAAGATCCTTCAAAAGCATGAAACCAAATATATATGTCTATCATGAAGCATACTAAATACACAAGAAGTGACACTCGAAATCTATAAGGCTCAAAAGTAATCATGAAACAAAGTCATGAATAAACGAATAAAGTGTGAGTACACAAAAATTATGTCATTAGCATTTTTCATGAAGATAATCAATAAAGCTCAAATCACGAAAATCAAATAAAACATGAAAATTTATTTTTTCATATAAAGATGAAAATCATAAAAATTCATTTTTCATCTTAAATACAAACTTCTAGGTATATGTATGTTTTTATTCAATCCTAACAATATGCATACATATCCCAAACATAAAAAGAGTCCATAATGTAAATTGCATGAAGGCAAATGACTCATGGGATATACATGTATATTTATTAGATTTGAATACAAGATACATATACATGAAGTAAAACATGAAAATAGGCAAAACAAGTGTAAATGAGAGAATCATCAAAACTAGGCTATACATGTGTATATAGTGAGTACAAATGAACAATAAAGTCCAAACATATATGAATCAATTTGTTGCTCACTACTTGTACACGTATACATCTAAGTTTTGATAAAAATTACATTTAAATTAGTATTTATCACATGAAGTACAAAACAAATGAACATGCTAAAAATATCAAGTATGAACAAGCATGTAAATAAAGTAGGAGTTTAGAGATAGTTACCAAACCAAAGAGCTATGCTCTAAGTCTCCAAAACATGGTGGTTGTTCCACCAAACCTCCTTGATAGCGGTGCATCAAAAATATGTCCATCAAGTCCATGCATCCACCACCAAGGCACCATCCCTCTCACGTTATGTGAGAGCCCGCACCTACATAAAAAACACAAGGTGAGGATTTTGGTACCCATTTTCTTTTGGGTCCTTGAGGGTTAGTCTTGTAAGGAACCCAAACATTTTTATTAGCAAAATTTATAGCATTTATCTTATCATAACAAAATTTTGCTAAATGGCCTTTGCGGCCACAATGTGTACATTTGTACACCTTAGAATGCATATGTGTATGAGTGTGATCGTGACGTGAAAATAGTGAATATGCATGATGTGAATGATGTGTATGAACATGTGGAGTTTGTTTCTTTGAAAACAAGGACTCCAATCTTTTATGGTTAAATGCACATGTGCTCAAAGTTGAGCTCAAACAATTTATTTTATTTTTCAAAAATTTAACTTCATTTTTATCAATGGTTGTGGCATGAAGAGCATGATCAATAGTCTTTTTCTTTTTAGAAACATTTGCTTTTTCTTTTTCAACCATTTTTCTTTTTAAAGAAGTGTTTTCATTTAAAGCAACTTCTTTTTGTTTTTTCACCAAAACAATTTTATTTTTCAAATTAGTGTTTCCTTCACAAAGATCATTTAATTTAGACATCAAGGAAACATTTTCATTTTTCAAATTTTCATTTTCTTTTGAAACATTTTCAAATTTTTCTTGTAAAGAATCTTTTTCTTTTAACATGCAATCAAATTTGTTTTTCATTTTCTTGTTATCTTTTCTAAGCATTTCATATTTTTCTAGAAGTTGTTGACAAAAAGATTCAAGCTCATCATAAGTCACATCAACATCTTCTTCTACCTCGGATTCGGGTTATCCCCTTGGACCATGTAGCACACGTTGGAGGTGTCACTTCCAACATCCGAATCGCTCCCCGCATAGTATTGTTCTTTTTCGTCAAGGGAGATGATGGTGTTCCAAACTACAAAAGCCGAATCAATATTAGAAACCCTAGATAAATATTCATCATTTAGGGTTGACTTTAAAGCATGAGTGGCCTTTCCATTAGCCTCAATATTATTGCCATTTAAACAATAGGAATCTCTAGTAGTGGCAAAATAAACATGAATACCTAGGCCTTTGAGGTAAAAAGACATCTTAACCTTCCAAGTTTGGATGTTAAGGATGTCAAAGGTGGGAGGTGTCATGAAGTCCATGGTGTGTGTACAAATATTGTGATTAGCCTAAAAATGAGGATATTTAACTCTAGGTTGTAAGACCCAAATCAAGAGCACATGGCTCTGATACCAATTGTAAATCACCTAGAGGGGGGGTGAATAGGTGATGGCTAATCTAATGGTCACTAAATGCGGAATTAAAAACTTATTTAAACTAAATTAAAACTTATTACACTAAACACCACGTATAACACAAGAGTGTAGCCGGATTCCCCGTGAAGGGCTCTGGACTAACTCCTCAAGATTCCTCTAAATAAGAGTTGAGGTGCCGCGTTGGCTCTCTTGGTTGAATACAAGTGTTAGCAAACAATCCCCAAGCACATACAATTAAGCACACAATATATCAAGCATATAAAGATAAAGACAATAATAGCATGCAAGATATAAAGATAAGAGTAAGAGATAGAGAGTGAGCCAAACACGGGAGATGTTTCGAGGTTCGAGCACACTTGCTCTACATCCCCGCCTTCACACTTGAAGGATTTCCACTATAAACCGATCCCACCGGATCACTCGGTGCCGCAACACCTACAAGGAGTTCCCACTAGAACTCTTGGACTCTCTAGTCCCGTACACACCGCAAGCCCACAAGCTCGCCGAGGCCGCACCTCAAACACCGGGTTCACACAGAAACTCGAAACACCGCGAACACAACCGTCCGCCTCCTCAAAGACAAAGATAGAACTTTGGTGATCACAACACTTTGATCACCTAAAATTCTCTCACAACAAATTCCTATAGGTAGATATAGCAATGGATGGATCAAGTGTTGTGTGAGAAAATAAGGATTGAAATGGTGGAGGAAAACTCAAGAAAATCACTTCTAAAACACTCTTGATAAACTCCCTTTTGATTGGAAATATTTGCTCTCAAATAAGTGGAGAAAACTTCTTAATGGAGTTGGAAAAACTAGCTCAAAACCCACTTAAAAATCTTAGAGAAAACAGCCCCCAAAAACCCCACTTTATAGGGCTAGAAAAACTAGCCGTTGGGAGCCAGATTGGCCTGTCGGTCGACCGCCCGGTCGACCGGCCAACGGTCAGATTTCTGACCGTTCAGCCAGCGGTCGACCGGCCGGTCGACCGAGACCCTGGAACAGAGAGCAGAGCTCTCTGCCGGCCGACCGGCCCGGTCGACCGGGGCTTTCCAGAGAGCAGAAGCTCTCTGCGATCGACTGGGTCGGTTGACCGGCCCTCCAGCACTCCTGGCGTGCACGTTCTGTGCACGTCGGTCGACCGGCCCGGTCGACCGACTTCAAGCTCGGTCGACCGGTCCGGTCGACCGACAGAAGCCAGGTCAAGACATTTTTGGGATTAAAATGTTGGTCATTTTGGCTCAAATAAAATCCCATAAAATCATGAAAAATCTACAAAAATAGTTTTAGCATTATACTTTGATAATCAAACAGGCTTGAGTAAAATCAAGACATGTTACAAACAATTTGAACTATTTTTGTAACTTGAAAATTTTGGCTAAAAACGAAAACTGTATTTTTCCAAAATTGGTTTTTCTAAAACTTCTCTAAATACAAAAACAAGATATTTTAAACACTTTTAAAGCATGGTGTGTATGAATATGATCCTCTACACATATAAGGTGAAATATCTATGTTTTTGACATTAAGCACTAAATATGATTTTGGTCAAATACATGTAAACTTTAAATATCAAAAACCAAACCGGTATTTTTCAAAAAGAAAACTCTTTTGTATTTTTCCAAAATAAAAATTCTTTTATGAAAAATTATCTAAATCAAGAGTGTGTGTGTATAAGATATACTTGAGCAATCCACCAACTATTCTATCCTTTACATTTTATCTAAAAACAAAATCTTATAAAAACAAACCTAGACACAAGTCTTGATCTTGAAGGTCTTCACTTGAAGTCTTCTCATCTTCTTGACTTGGTCCAAACTTGATCCATAGAGCTAGACTCCTCTTGAGTACTTGATGTGGTCTTGATGCACAAGCTCTTGAATCAAACCGTGCTAGCTCCAAAACTTGACTTTAAATTCTTTGTTGAAGCTACACACCTACTAAGATCTTGATCATAAATCTGAGACTAAGTAAACACAAGATCATTAGTACTATAACTACATGAGTTGATCATCATCAAAACTAGAGTGATGGGCCTTTGGGCCAACAGAAACAACTACAGGAATATTCTGACATGAGATTGATCTTGCTGAGTAATTCACCGTGGGGAGCTCCGGTATTATTAGCAAATAAGAAGATGGTGTTAAGCGGTTATGTATTGACTACAGAGAGTTGAACAAAGTTACCATTAAGAGCAAGCATCCCTTTCCCAGAATAGATGATCTATTTGACCAACTTCACGGAGGTCGTGTGTTCTCAAAGTTGGATCTGCAATCGGGTTATCATCAGTTGAAAGTAAAGAAAAAGGATATTCAAAAAACAATCTTCAGAACTCGCTACGGTCAATTCCTAGTCATGCCCTTCAGAGTAACTAACGCTCCCGTAGTCTTTATGGATCTGATGAACTCATCGTATTTGGATAAGTTTGTCATGATCTTCATCGATGATATTTCTATATACTTTAAGAGTGACAGAGAACACGCAGAACACCTGAGAATTGTATTACAGGCGCTCCGATAAGTTCAACTACATGCCAAACAGAGTAAGTGTGAATTCTGGTTAGAGAGTATAGCATTCTTGGGTCATATAATTTCGAAGGAAGAATCTCTGTAGTCCCAACAAAATTCAGGCAGTGAAAGACTGGCCAGTTCTGAAGACAGTAACAGAAATCAAAAGTTTTTTTGAACTAGCCGGATATTATAGAAGGTTTGCACAGGATTTCTAAGATTGCAGCCCCATTAACAAAGCTCACCAGAAAAGGGAAAAAATATGTGTGGACAGAAGAATGCTCTGCAACATTCGAACAATTGAAGAATAGACTAATTTCAGCCCCAGTCTTGAAGACTCCTTTAGGGACAGGAGGGATGGTTATATATAGTGATGCATCCGGAAAAGGCCTAGGATGTGTACTAATGCAACATTGACATGTTATAGCTTATGCATCCAGGCAGTTGAAGCCACACGAGAGAAATTACCCAACACATGACTTAGAGTTGGCAGAGGTAATGTTCGTACTGAAGATCTGGAGGCATTATTTACTGAGAAACAAAGTGTTAATCTATACCGACCATAAAAGTCTGACATATATTTTCACACAGAAAGAACTGAACATGAGATAGAGACGATGGCTTGAACTAATGACAGACTGCGACATAAATTTACAGTACCATCCCGGTAAGGTCAATGTAGTGCCCGATGCTTTGAGTAGAAAGTCGAAAAACAACATGTTGATACAACTCACCCATCAGAAGGAATTGCTCCGGGAGATTATTAAATTGGACTTGATGATAATACAAGGAACCAGTGAGTCGGGTTAGATAATGACTTAGCAGATTCAGCCAACACTGATGGATGAAATCAAAGAAGCACAGAAGGAAGATCCCAGATTGGTGAAATTCAGAACTCTAGTAGAAGCAAGATTAAGATCTGATGTCCGTATACACTCAAATGACGACGCTCTATATTTCGGTAACAGAATATGTGTGCCATAAGGAGAAGTTTGACAGAAAATCTTGGCAGAAGCGCACAACTCGGCTTATTCTATTCACCCAGGAGGAATAAAAATGTACCAGGATTTAAAACAACACTTCTGGTGGAACGCTATGAAGAGAGAGATCGCCCAGTATGAAGTTAAGTGCTTAGTTTGCCAGCAAATAAAAATAAAACACCAGAGATCAGCCGGACTTTTACAACCCTTACCAATACCCGAGTGGAAGTGAGAACATATTACGATGGATTTTGTTATAGCTTTGCCTCGAGTCCAAAACATAATAATGCAGCATGGATATTCATCGATCGTCTCACAAAATCAGCTTACTTTTTACCATTCAGAGTGGGTCAGTCAAAAGAGGTTCTAGCGGATAAATATATGAGAGAGATAGTCTATCTGCACGGAGTTCCAGTTAGTATCGTGTCAGACAGGGACACGAGATTCCGATCACATTTTTGAGAAAGTCTCCAAGAGAGTTTATGGACTCGTTTAGCACTTCTAATCATCCTTAGACAGATAGGCAGTCCGAAAGAACTATTCAGATACATCTTGCGAGCATGCATAATAGAACTCAAGGGATCATGGGAGGACTATCTTCATTTAGTAGAGTTTTCTTATAATAACAGTTATCAGGTCAGTATCAAAATGGCTTTATTCGAATCTTTATATGGCAGAAAATGCAGATCACCACTATGTTGGGACGAGGTCGGTGAAAGAAGACTCGTAGGACCGGATATCTTAGTTCAAACTATAGACAAAGTTAGAATTATCCGAGATCATCTTCAGACAGTACAGAGCTGACAGAAAATTTGGGCATATACTAGAAGAAGACCGTTGGAATTCAGAGCAGGTGAACATGTATTCTTGAAGATATCTCTGACCAAGGGAGTGATCTGATTCAGTATTCTCGAAAAACTTAGTCCTAGATATATTGGCCCGTTCGAGATTCTAGATCGAATGGGAGACGTAGCTTATCGATTGGCATTACCGTCACCACTAGAAGGGGTGCACAATGTATTTCATATATTATAGCTCAGGAAATATGTCAGAGATGAGAGTCACATTTTAGACCACTCAAAATTAAAACTGTAGCCAGATTTATCATATACAGAGCAATCGATGGCCATTCTAGACAGAAGTGTCAAGACTCTGAAGAATAAGGCAATACCATTAGTTTTGGTTTCCTGGAATAGGCATGCTCCGGGAAAAGCTACTTGAGAACGGGAAGATATTATCCATGAACATTACCCTCAATTATTCATATCATAGTTGGTAAAATTCCTTATCTCTATCATTTTGTGTTCATTTTCCCCTTATCGAAATTTCGAGGTAGAAATTTTTGCAAGGTGGATGGAATGCAACACCCCGTCCCCGGAATACGTACCTAGATACATGTTCTAATTTTTTGATCATATTTTCCTATTTCCTCCTTGTATCTATTTTTAATTTTTGATTATTTATATTATCGTTTGGTATCAGATTCGAATTTTTAGACTTAGACTAACCCTAGTCTGAACCCGGGACACGATTCCACGGTATTATTTAATTTGACCTTTTTAGTAGTTAGATTTGATCGGTTTCAATTTCAAACACTGTTTTTCAATATTTTAGATTTTTCATGATTTTCTGGAATTTTTCTAAATTATTTTACAAAATCTTCAAAATCGGTATCGATCGGTGTCGCCGACCGATTCTCAGATTTTTAATTTACAAAAAGAGTTGAGTTTCTATAAATTGCTTTTGTATTGTTTCTCAAAATTATATTTTCTACTTTAATACATGTTTTGAGATTTTTCTGAAATTACCAAGATTCGACTGGATTTAGTGTCGACCGATATCACTGGTTGATTGCAGGATTTTTAATTTAAAAATCAAACTGAATTTCTTATATTTGATTTCACCAAGCACCTTAGTATAATATTTCTCATTTTTGAGAATATTTGGGGATCTTTCTGAAGTAGTCAAAATTTCACCGATTAAAATAATAATTAGGTTTTTTCCCGTCTCTGGGAGTTTGATGTGACATTTTCCTTCTTCCTTTTCTTTTCTTTTCTTTTTTCCTTTCTCCTTTCCTTTTCCTTCCTCTTTTGTTTTATTTTCTTTTCTTTTTTCTCTTCTTCTTTTTTTTCCACCACACAAAAAATATCTACACCACTCCTCTCTCCTGCCTAAACGCGAAACTCCCCCAGCCTGAGACGCGAAGCTCCCCTTGCATGCTGAGAGGGGAAGATCCTCTCCCCTTAAAAAAATCTCTTTCCTTCAAATTCACTCTCATTTCTTCTCCTCTCTCTCAATTCTCTTCCTCCTCTCTTAAATTCTCTCTTAATTCTTCAACTCCTCTCCAAATCTCTCCCTCTCTCCTCCAGCAGACCCGACGCCTCCAGCAGCCCCCCCACTTCGGCGCCTTCCTCCGGCTATCCACCTAGGCCGGCGGTAGCCTACCTCCGGCGCCCCCCAAATCCTCCCCTCTTCTCCAATTTCTTTCCTCCTCCTCTAAAACTCCACCATGTTCTCCAATTTCTTCTCCAATTTCACAATTCCTCCACCACAGTCATCTTCTACACTTCCTCCTCCTTCCCCATCAACACCCCCACCTCCAATTTCACTCCCATCATCATATTTATCATCTCCACCACTCTAACCCAACTCCACAACCTTCAATTTTATCTCTTCCCCACCAATTCACCATCTCCACTCTTCCCATGGACGCGTGCCACCTCTCCTCCGCCAGGCTGTGCGGCCAGTCCGATCAGCCCGGCTAAACACAAGCCAGGCCCATGGCCTGGCCGTGAGTTGGCCACGTCGTGGTCTGCTCTCACCTCCTTTTCATTTTCTCTCTTTCCCTCCCTCTCTCTGTGCACGAGCACGTACGTGTCGTTCCGGAGTATTGGGTTCCACGACGTGGTCCGTGTTTAGGCGAGTGTTCTCGCCTTAATTTTTGGTTTTTCCTGTTTCAACAGGTTGATTGTAAATTACTCGTGTAAATTGTGTAATTGGTGTATTTGTAGTATTGTGGTTGTATCATCATTTTAGTGGATTTGTAACGGTATTGTAGACTATTGTATTTGTACCAGTGGAAAGAATGTTTGTAATAGGGTAGGTTATTTCCTGTAATTGTCGTTCTATGCTGTATTTTGTATTGTTGTGAACTGGGCTGATCCTTCGTGATCGTTAGCCTTCGGGCTCAGCCTTCGGGCTCAGCCTCCGGGCTTAACGCTTTGTGATTTTATATTACAGTCTTCGGACTTAACCCTCTGGGTTTTTTTACAGCTCCACCGGGAGGCGAGCTTAGCGCTCAGCGCTTTACGACAAAACTCGCCCGAGTGCAGCTTCGACGCGTGCGTTTTGGTTCACCGTGAGCGTTAGCTGTGTGTTCACACACCAGTCTGTCGTGAGCGTCTAGCTATCTGCGTGTGTGACTTCATCGTGTGCGTTAGCTCCGCTGGGAGTAAGTTAGCGTTTAGCGCTACACGCTGGTTTCGTCGGGAATCTAGTTCTGCCGTGTGTTGCGACTTAGTCCCGTCGGACATGGTCGAGCTCCGCCCCAGCTTTTTCGAGCCCTGCCTAGATGATTAATATTTAATTTAATATTATTAATATTAATAGTTGTGAAGAGTTTGAAATCTTTACTTAAACCGTTTTCCCAAAGAACTGTATTATTTTCGGGTTTCATACAGATTTCCTGTACCTGTATCATTTTCCCATATTTTGTTAATCGATAGTATAACACTTGACATGTTATTACCTGACACATGCATGTTATCTAACACTTATCATGCTATTACTTGGCCCATGATTATTATATTACGGGAATTGAATAACTGATATCCTGTTATACCATGTTACTCCTGTACTCCCGTAATCTTGTACTTGATATGCTTCTACTCTTCCTGTAAACTGATAATTACATAATAATCATTAACAAGGACAACTTTCATTTGTTCGGGGAAAACCAATAGATATTAATATGTGTTCATGTTTACAGTGATATTAGATATGTTGTACAACCCAAAACTTTTGATTCTACCTGAGGGCCTCTAGGTGTCCCGAGGTGTGCGTTGGCACCCTCCTTCCTGTTACTTTTTTGAATGGGCATTTAAATAAGACCCACCTCTTGTATGCCTTGCGGCCGGTTCCGTACACCAGAGATGGAACACCCTGGACCATGGTCCCGGGCATACACCGGACCCCCTGTAAATATTGTTCGTTGATCCCCCATTGGTTTTCAATAACGATCTCGGCTTATTTAAATGTGAATGTATGCGTGCTGGGACACTAGCACACACACCTAGACATATGGGTTGGACGAGTTATAATAATAATAAAATAATAGGACTAATAATATATAATTTGTTTATGTTTTATCGGTTTTATGCTTTAGGCAATTTGGGTTGTGTAAACTCAGGGTATGATAATATAAGATAGGGTATATATATGAGGGTTTCCTTATTTGGATTATTTTTTTGACGTTCTAATCACGTGAATCCATATGCTGAGCTTGTATAGCTGATTTTGCCACTTTCACATGCTTGTCTGACTGCTCACACACTGTTTTTGTGATTACGCTTTCCGATTCAGTTTTATTAATACATGTGTGCTGCATGTGCACGCCACTTGGCTTCATCTTATCACTCGTTAGGTGGGTAGTTTTCTGACTCTCCTGAACCTATATATCCAGATCTTAAAGCCTGAACTGAAGTGGAGCCCTCTGCTGAAGATCAAGTTTACCTCTCTGAGCAGGCTGACTAGTCGTAGGTCTTCCCATTCTTGACTCTCCTTATCGGCTCGCGGGATTTCCTCTTAGTTAGTGAGCATCTTTTATATTGTAAATCTTATTTTTACACCTCTGGGTGATGTAATATGCACATGTAATATTATATCACATCTCGTGATAATTCTGTACATGTACTTTTCTGTTTGAATATATAATGCAGTACGTACTTTCGTACTCTGATCTTGCATGTACTGATGCTTAGTGTATATATGTGAGGGTACTTCCGCCCTGCGTATATATGTCGCAGTGATATTCTCGTATCCGCGGGATCTGGGCGTTACAGTAGCCCTTAACCATATGAGTTTTAGAATTATTAAAATAAAAAGAAGATCGTACCCTTGGACCAACAATCTTTTCCTTTTCGATGATGACAAAACTCATAAGTTATTTTATAAAAACATGAAGAGTTTTGAAAATAAAACTCTGAAATTATGCTTATATAAATCAAGTTCAACATGACTTATAGATATAACAAAAGATAAGCAAGTCACATGCATATTAATAATATCAATTTTATTGAGCAATATGCATACACGGTCATCAATATGCATAAATGGTCATCCATCCATCCATTCCACCATCCATAAAAATCATATGCAATGGAGAATAAGAATAACTAACTCAATATTGCATGAAACAAGAGAATGTAAGTAGATTAGAATAACTCAAAATAGAATAACTTCTTCTCTCCCCTTTTGTCATACATCAAAAGGAGATGAAGTAATTTTGAAAACTAACAAAACATCAATTAAAATTGATATCAATTGAATTTCAAACATAAAAAATCAAATTTTCATCATGCAAACATTCAATCACTACAAATAGAGGAAAATCTATTGTAATCAAGAGATATTGTAAAAATATCGCTCAATTGTAAATCGGTAGAAACATAATGGATTATCACCTTTCTCATAATGATCTCTAAAAAAGTGATATTGAATCTCTAGAGCTTGGTTATACTATGTTGATTTGTATTTTTGGTCATGTGAATAGTACTAGTATTATCACAATAAATCTTAATATAATCATAATGCAAATCATAATCAAGGAGAGTATATTTTATCCAATATACTCCACCCCAGCGGTTAAGATGGCTACGAAATTTTGCTTCTTAGAAGACCACGAAACAAGATAATTTTTTAAAAATTGACAAGTTTCACTAGTGTTATTCCTACTCACTCAACAACCGGCATAGTCGACATCCGAATAACTCATCATGTTAAATTGGTCGATCTTCGGATACCACAAGCTCATACCAATAATACCCTTAAGATATTTGATAATATGTTTTACTGCACTCAAATGAGACTTCTTAGGATACAACTGGAGTCTAGCACAAATACAAATACTAAACATAATGTTCAGCCTACTTGCTGTCGAATATAGTAAACTATCAATCATACTACGATATAATTTAATGTCAACACTTTTACCTTATTCATCCTTATCAAACTTGGTTGTTGTAGTCATTGGAGTCTTGCTAACCTTCATGTTCTCTAGCCCAAATATTTTGATTAACTCTTTGGTGTACTTGACTTGGTTCACGAAGATTCTTTCACTCCTTTACTTGATTTTGAGTCCAAAAAAGTAGTTGAGCTCACACATCACTCTCTTCAATTTTTTCCTTCATACACAACTCAAACTCTTTGCATAGATTTTCATTAGTAGAATAAAAAAATAATATCATCAACATAAATTTGAATGATTAAAATATCACTATCAACATGCTTGGTAAATAATGTATTATCTACTTTATCTTTAATAAAACCCTTGTTTACAAGGAAACTATTAAGCCTTTCATACCAAGCTCCTGGAGCTTTGTTTCCAACTATAAAAAGCCTTTTCCAACTTAAACACATGATCAGAATGTGTAGGATCAATAAACCCGGGGGTGTTCAACATATACCTCCTCATCAATATAATCATTAAGAAATGCACTTTTAACATCCATTTAATACCACTTGAAATCTTTAAATGAGGCAAAAGTAAGAGTTATATGTATGGCTTCGAGCCGTGCCACAGGTGCAAATATCTCCTCAAAATCGATTTTCTTCATTTGATTGTAATCTTGGGCCACTATCCTAGCCTTATTTCTAACTATATTACCCGACTCATCTAACTTGTTTCTAAAGACCCATTTAGTACTAATGATTGGTCTAACATGGAGCCTAGGAATAAGTTTTCAAACTTAGTTATGCTCAATTGATTGGACTCCTCTTACATGGCAAGTAACCAGTATGAGTCGCCTTCTGGTTCGAGGATATTCTTGGGTTAATTGTGTGAAATGAAAGCATAGTATCCACAGATATCATGAAGTTTGGATCTAATAGTTACTCTCTTTGATACATCACTTATGATGGGATTTTTGGGATGACTTGTAGTGTAACTCCAACCTTTTGGAGCGGCAGGTTCCAGGTCAGCCTCCGGAACATCCTGGGCAGTAGTCCTAGATATGCACGGGACCCACTGTAAACATAACCCATTGTTTCATCATCAGTTTTCAATCAACCTCGACTTACTCATATATGGATGTATATGTACCAATAACACATGCTTAGATATATGGATAAGACGAGTAATAATAATAAAATGCTAATCAATAATTCGACGTGTTATTTTGCAATTCGGGTTGTATACACTCAAATTACGGTGAAGTGAGGTATACGGTATATAGGTGAGAGTTTTCTTATTTGGATTATTCCTTCAATGTACTTATCTCATGAAGTCGTAACGTGGGTTGTACTGCTGGTGTTTTTGTCGTATTTACTTTCATCGGGGTTTTATTCAGATTTTCAGTTTACTGCTATTATTATTATATTATATGTTTCTGCCTTTACCACCTGTGTACTACTCCACTGATCTCTTGCTGTTATCATATTGTACATAACCTGCCTCTTGCCTGATATCACACTTGTATTACCGTACCTAATCTCCTGACTTGCTTATTCATGGTTTTATATGGATTCTTTAGTTCGCGTATAAGCACTGCTTCCTAATGATTCATACTGTTATCTTTAGCTGTTATTGTGAACAACTCAGGTTGTGCGTACTCAGTCAATGGAGATATGAAGTATATGGTATATAGATGAGGATTTTCTTATTTGGATTACTCCTCAAGGTATCAATCTCATGAATCTATCTACTGAACTCGTACAATTGGTTTTGTCACTTTTGTACATCTCATTACTTGATGCCTCTTTCATGTTCGGGCGTGTATGCTCACGACACGATTTTTAATGCATGTTTTTTATTCAGATTTATCGGTACACATGTGCGTGTCCCTGCATGCCACTTGGCATTCACCACACTACTCGTTTGGGAGTTTCTGACTCCCGTGGATTTGCATGTCCAGATCTTGGAGTTTGGACCGTGATGGACATCCTGTTGATCAGAATGGCGCAGCGGAAGCGTAGTGGATCAGCAGAAGACCAGTCCGAGATACTATTCTTTCAGACCTCCTGCTCGTCTCTCGAGTTTTTCTTTTGTAACTTGAGGGAGATGAAGAGGACTAGTTCTTGTTGTGATGAAATGAAGTGGGGAAGTTGATGTATTTATAAAGGAGAAGTGGAGTATTTTTTTTCAATTTCTTTTGGCAAAAAACCCAAAAAACAAAGCATATATCCGCTAGGGGAGTATTTGCAAAAAAATTTGCAAAACTCCCCCCAACGGCTATAATAGCCGTTGGGATTGAGGCGGGGCTATTTGCAAAAAAATTTTGCAAATACCCCCTCCAACAGCTATAATAGCCGTTGGGAACGTCTTTTGGGTTGGGCCGTGGACCGCCTCTAGCGGAACCGGGGCCGGCCCGACTATTTCCCGGACCCGGGCTGGGTCTGGCCCGGTTCCTTCCTGGGTCGGGCCATGCCCGGGCTACCCCGGGCTGTGCCCGTGCGGGTTGCCGGGCCGAGCTGGACCGGCCCAATTAACACCTCTAATATTCCTAGGTGGAGTTCATTACGTGCTGGCTCTTGTTCAGAGGTGGAGAGAGGAGAGTGAATAACAGATTTGGTGTGTCATCGCACTGTCGATACTTCTTAAAAGAACTAGAGTATTTTTTGCGCGAGGCTGGAGGGGCACAAATCAAGGGCCGGACACTTTTTGGGTTGGGCCGGGAGGCACATGGCTCCGCCACCTCTCCTTATAGTTATCTTTGTTGTTAAACTGTGGCTTTAGTTGAAAAGTTGTCTAATTGTTGAGGTTGGAGAGAACTTAACAAACTTTAGAGATGATCGATTAGAGACTTGGATCCAAGCTTAAGCACCCAATAATGTGGTACAAGTATCCTAGATATCTAAGTGTAATCCACATACAAGTACTTTAACTATTCGAACATATCTCACAGGTTTGACGAGATTATGTCCAAAGAGAGGAATGTAATCAAAGCATTAACCAAAATAAGTGAAAAACGGGACCTGCAAGGCCCTTGTAGATAGCTATCTACAACGGATGACACATGGAGCAATGACAAACTATTATATGGACGATCTTCTCAAGCCATCTTGACATATACTCATTAGTTTGATTAGTTATGAAATATCATGTTATTTGGACTCCATTTACCAATTCATCTAGGGCATCAAATTATTTCTATGTTTTCATGAATGAAGTGACACTTATTTTCTATTAGTTTGATGCACTTGATACACATGTAAATGATATTAAAATCAGTTGAAATTCATGCATATGTCATCTAACACGTGTAGATCAACATAACTGGAGCGGATTGTCCATCTCTGTTTGGTTGTCATAACTGGCCGTAATTCGTAGTTGTAATTGGTAAAATCTTTTACAATTGTAAATGAGTTACATGTATGTAAATTTTACGGTGTTTGGTTGGTAATATAAATTGTAAAGTGGGAAAGTGTATTGTACTTTACGGTATTTGGTTGTCGTAATGTATAAGTCGTAAGTGAAAAAGTTGACCACAAAATTAACTATTTGGTGATTTTAAAAGTTTAATACTGCAAATAAATATTAAAAAGTTAAATATTAAAAAATTTTAATATAATATAAAAAAATATTACAAATTTGTATGACCACAAATTAACTGTAACTGGGCTGTAAGTGGTGGTAACTGGGTTGCAAGTGAGTGTTAGTTGAGTTACGTAAGTCTTTTACGAATTACGGTCCAAACAAACGCCGTAGTTGTAACTGGGTAGTAAGTCATTTACGAATTACGGAGTTTTACGCGAAACAAACGGCCAAATGGCCTGTCATTGCTCTATATGTCATCCATTGTAGATTGCTATCTACAAGATCTTTGTAGATCATGTTTTCCCTAAAATAAAACCTATATTAGAACAAATGAGATTAGAAATAACATCGCAAACACCTTGGAGTCTTTTCGTTGGGATGAAACAGCAAGACTAATTCAAAGGTTTATTTATTTATATTTTTTGGGGGGGATTGGGTGGGTTTGGGGTGCATACTTGCATGCAAGAGTTTACATGCAAATCCTTGCATGCATCAAGTTACGTTTTCTTTATAATTTAATCAAGTCATCTGTTTGGTTAAGGGTGGAAGTGAGGAAGTAAGGAAGTGAGGAAGTGGCAATAGTTCCTTTTGAAATTTGGGAATTGGTTAGTAAGTTTTTCGGTATTTGGATGTTGTTAGGAAGGGTGATTTGAAAATATTATGTCTTTTCAGGTGTTTGAATGGTAATGTGGAAGTGGAAGTGGAAAAGTTCACCACAAAGTTGACTGCAAAATAATAGAAAAATAAAAATTAATTAAGAAAAATAAAAATGGACTGTAATTAGAATGCAAGTGAGATTTACATGATCAAAAAATTAACTGTTTTGTGCTACAACTTATTAAAAATGAGATTTACATGATCACAAAATTAATTGTAGGATTTTGGAAGTGAGAAAATGGTTGTGTAAAAGAGAAAAAAGAAAAAGGGTTTTCTTATTTTTCTTTTCTGGTGTTTGGATAAGTAGGAAAGTGAGCAATTATACTTCCTCATTTCCTTACTTCCGCCCACTTCCTTGCAACCAAACACGTCTAAGGGCCTCATTTCATTGCCTCATAAACTTAAAACACTTTGAGATTTTACTCAAATTAATTTTATAATAAAGTTTACAATGCCCCTAGATATTTGATGCTCCCCAAATGCATTCGAACAGCTCAATGTTTCAATTTCTCTTCTTGTTTCTTGTCAAAGACCAAGATTCATCATCACTATCAAATCATACTTGGATTACAAATATAAACAATGACCATAGTGGGACAAGGAGATAATGTAATAGTTTCAATTCTCTATATGCTTGGTCAATTTGTTCAAGGAAGGGAGGGTGGAGAAAACCCTTTAATGTTTGGACCATCTTTAGCAATACCCTCAATGTTCATTTTGGTTGACTTCCCCCCTCCCGTCATCAAAATCTCTAACTTCTGTTAAAATTAAATTATCCAATCACGAAAATACCTTTATTGGTCTAAAAATACTTCCTGACACTTCTTCCTCAAAACGTGTTCCTTTCTCTCTCTAAACAAAATCCAACCCAATTTCATCTCTCTCAACTTTATTAAATGATGAACTCCTGAGCCGTCTCAGCTATTTAAAATTGAATCATCAGTTTGCGCGAATCTCTGTCAACATCGGATGTCACTGCGCTTGAGAGCGACGTAGAGGACTTTGAATCCATGGTGGGAGAGCTCATCGACGATAACTTGTTGATGTATCCTGTGGAACCCACGACGAAGATGTTGGTGTCTTTTGGGGTTTTTGAGGGGAGGGGAGGGGTTGGGTTTGGTGCAACATGTGAGTTTTTTGGCGTTTGGGCTTAAGTTTTATGAGTTTGAAGGAGGAGATGGGAAGGATGGATGTGTGGGTGTGGGTGGGTGAGTGGAGGAAGTTGGAGAGGGATAAGGTGAGGGACGTTGCTTGAGTTTGAGCTTTTAGAGGAGCGAGTGGTGAGTGAAGGGACTTGGAAGGGGACTGCGGAGGGACATTGCTTGAGTTTGAGTTTTTGGTGTTTGGATGCAAGGAAGTGGGATGAAGTAAGGAAATGAGGAAGTATAATTGCTTACTTCCCTATCTATCCAAATACCGGAAAAGAAAAATAAGAAAACTCCTTTTCCTTCTCTCTTTTCTCTTTTACACAACCATTTCCTTGCTTCCAAAGTGCTACAGTTAATTTTGTGGTCATGTAAATCTCATTTATAATAAGTTGTAGTACAAAACAGTTAATTTTTTGATCATGTAAATCTCACTTGCATTCTAATTACAGTCTATTTTTTATTTTTCTTAATTAATTTTTATTTTAATATTATTTTGCGGTCAACTTTGTGGTCAACTTTTTCACTTTCACTTTCACATTCCATCTAAACACCGGAAAAGACATAACATTTTTCAAATCACACTTCCTAACAACATCCAAACATCGGAAAACTTACTAACCAATTCTCAAGTTCCAAAGGGAACTATTACCAATTCCTCACTTCCTTATTTCCTCACTTCCACCGTCAACCAAACAGGCCTTAGAAGAGTTGGTGAGTGAAGGAACTTGGAGGGGAATAAAGTGAGGGGCATTACTAGAGTTTGAGTTTTCAAGGGGGAGAGGGGGGAGGGAGGGAGAATGAGAGAGAGAGAGGAGTTGGTTTTGGGGGGAGGAAGAAGAAAACTCTTCTGTTTTAGATAAAAAATGGTATTTTCTTCATTAAATAATAAAAACTAACAATATCCAATTTTTTTAACGATTTTGGGAGAAAGTAAACAAGTTTGAAGTTTAGGAGTTAATCGCTAAATTTGACCAAAATATTAGGAGGGTTTTGTTAGGATTATGAGTGGAATACATCATGAAGGTAGACAAAGCTTTGAAGATCAAAGAATGGACATGTATAAGGAGCTATGCACACTGTATAAGTCGACTTATACTTGGTATAATCGACTTATGATAAGAATTAGTCGACTGGTCTTGCAAATAAAAAGTAAGAGTCTCAGATTTTTGACAGATTAGACTAATACTTATGTATAGTCGACTAATAGACATAATTAGTCGACTTATAGTCGATATCGGGCCTGCTTTTTTCCTTTCTGGACATGTTTCCAGGTTTGAGTTGAATTTGAGTTTCTTTTCTTCTGAGTCGATGATCAATCGTATTGATGAAGTTTGTATAGGAGTAGAAGAGTCTTATCGTTTATAAATAACCTCTTGGGATGGCCTTCAATTAAATTCAATTCAATTTAAGAGACTCGTATGAGAAGTTTTAACCATAAGGGTTTGTTGTTCTAAACGGCCATCAAAGAGTTTATAATTTTCTTAGCGAAAGGTATAAGTATTTCTTATCGTACTTCCCCAAAGTTTAATAAAGTTTCTCCTTCTCTCGTGAACGTACACACTTTCTATACTATGAAAAATCTTTTTCTCTTTTTCTTTTATTGCTCGTTGATCTTGTGTTACTTCCGCTGTGCCACCTAGTGATTGATCGTGGGACCATCCGTTCATAATAATTAGTATCAGAGCAAAGTCAACGTGAAGATTTCTGCAATCAAGTTTGATATTCGAAAGTTAAATAGTGTCATCAATTTCAGCAAGTGACAGATTAAGATGAACGTCTTCTTTACCCAGAGCGGGTTGAAGAAAGAACTACTCGGGAGGGAGAAAAGCCTCAAGACATAAAAGAAGAAACTTGACGAAAGTTGTGAGAAGGCTTGCTAGCTATTCAGTTTTGCTTGACGGACGAAGTGTTGGATGAGTTTTCTTTAGAAAACAATATCATTGCTGTAGGAGCGACTTCAGGACCATTATCTGAAAAAGTCGTTGGCGAATCGGTTGGTTCTGAAGCAATGTCTCTTTCTTCTCTGCATACATGAAGGTACACCTATCAAGTCTCACATTACAGAATTTTCTTCTATTATCAATAATTTAGATAAGATAGAGGTTAAGATAGAAGATGAAGATCAAGCACTACTAGTTTGTGTTTTTTACCTTCTTTATATAATAGATTTAGGGAAGCTATCATCTATGGAGGAAAATCAACTATCAAGGTCAATAAGGTCAAGGGGCATCTATTCAATAAGGACAAAATTGACACTAGTTGACATGTGAGTCTCAACGTGATGATTCCGGACAAGCTTACTTTTCAAAGGAGAAGAGTAATAATGAAAGTTTTACGGGTAATCTAAAATACAAGATTTGGTGTGCAACTGGTGTCACAAGAAGGGACACATTAGAGCTGATTGTTGGATTTGAAAGAAAAATAATCAGATGCTAATGCACTGAACTGGCAGGAGGGGATGAAGAGAAGTATGATGTTCTATCTGTTACAAACAAATCGGTAGTAACAAAAATAGATAGATTATTGACTCTGAATATTCACAGCATATCAGTTCCAATAGGAAGATGTTCTCCTCATACATTTCGGTTCAAGGGGGTGAGGTCATTCACCAAATGGATGTGAAAACTATCTTTCTGGAGATCTCGAGGAAGAGATTTATATGGATCAATCAGAAGAATTCATTGCCAAGGATAAGAAAACAAAGTGTGCAAACTCATGAAGTCATTGTTTGGACTTAAACAAGCACCTAAGTAATGATATCTAAAGTTTAACAAAATTGTTGCACAATTTGGATTCACTATCCATGAACATGACAAGTGCACATATTCTAAGAAATTTGACAATGAGTATATCATCTTTTCTATATATATATATATGATATTCTTATCCTTAGAACTTCTCTTGATGCAAACCAAAGGGTAAAGGATTATCTCTTCCAAACTTTGATATGAAGGATCTAGATCCTGCCGATGTGATATTGGAATGAAAACATTCAGAACCCCTAATGAAATTTCTTTGAGTCGGCTCATAGCATTGAAAGAATGCTCCACAAATTTGATTTTTATAACACTAAACCAATTTTTACACCCTATGATTCTTCAATTGCTTTGAAGAAGAAAACAGGTGAGCCTATGTATCAGTGGAAATACTCTCAATTAATAGGTTAACTTCTCTACATTTTCAACAGGATTACGCCTGACATCTCTTATGTATGGTAGATTAAGTAGATACACTAGTAATACTAGTAGAGAATACTGGACTGCACGAGAGAGTTTTCAAATATCTTAGAGGCACAATTGGCTATTGTCTGACTTACACTGAATATCCTGATGTTGCGAAAGGTCATAGTGATGTCAGTTGGGTTACTGATTCTAACAATGTTAAGTCTACTACTAGATATGTATTCAGTTAGGTAGTGTTATTGTGTCTTGAAAATCCTGCAAACAAACAGTAATTGTCAGGAGCACCATGGAGTCTGAGCTCATTACTCTGGACACAACTTGCTCTGAAGCTGAATGGTTAAAGAATTTTTTGTCTGAATTCTCTATCGTGCCTAGACCCATACTCTCAATCTCAGCTCATACTGATTCAAGTTCCACCATTGGGATTCTAAAGTAAGAGAATGGTAATAAGAAAATAGCAGACATATTTAGATCAAACTTAAGTATGTTCAGCGCCTATTGAGCAAAATTGTGATTCTGCACTTTGTAAAGTCTGAAAAGAATCTTGCTGACTCATTAACTAAGAGTTTTTCTAAGAGTGTGGTCATAGAATCATCGAGGGAGATGGGGTTAAGCCCATAGTAGAGTTCACTGACAGTGAAAATCCAACCTACTTGATTTGGAACCGATCCAGGAAAGAGGTTCAATGTGGTGAAACAAGCTGGACTGATGATACTCATGTGGAGTATCGACCACGATATGTTTATATCCTATATGCAGTATTGTAGCTACCACCCTTCTCTATGGTGACTATGCTCTTATGATGCAGTTAGGTAAGGTTCAGTTTAACTTTTAATAAATCTAACACATGTAATGTGGAGGGTATATCATATAGCTATAGTACCCTTGGAGGACTTATCTATGTGAGAGGAACTGTGATAGCTGTGGTTGGGAGGGATAAGGCTGGCCCTAGAAACTCTCATGAGTTTGTTTGTGAGCATGGCCTTTAATGTTTAACAATAGATGGAGACTTACTATGTGTATATTCTATCAATATCTGATAAAAGAGGCTAGTTTCAGGTATAGTCTACTATGTCTATCAGACGGCGATGAATTCACTAAGAACGATTTCAGGCGTAGTCTACCTATTCCGAATTAACAGTATGATGTTGCCCGATTTCATTCGTGTTTTATGATTTGATAATTTATTTGCTATTTATTATTGTTGATTTGTTTTATCTTCCCTGAAAGTTATGTTTGGGGGGGGGGGGGGGGGTTGCTGGATGTGTTTCGATTTTGGAGGAAAAACTTGAGTTTCTCTCAATTTTGATTTTGGTTTTAATTTCACAGTGGATAGGAGATGGAGTAGTATATATACTAATTCCTCTCAAGCCTATTGTTATGAACAGTTGGGCCTTGCCACACTCCCCATGCACGCGTGCATGCCGAGCCGGGCCGGCCGGGTCAGTTTGAGTGGCGCGCGTCCACGACCTACGGACACGAATGCAGTTCAATTCAGGGGGTTCTTGAACCGTTTTATTTTATCTGTTAATGTTTTTAAATTTTGATTTAAAATTATGTTGAGATAAATCGAGATTTTTTTGACCCGTTAATAGTAAATCAGATCTGCACGTTGCAATAACTCGCATAATCGATGATTTTCTTGGGGCTGTTACAAACTGAAAGGTCGGCAGAGAACTATAAATAGACCATATCTCTGTACGTACCTTTTGACATGAAACAGCAAATCTGACTATCTCTTTTTCCTTCAAATTTCTTACAAAAATTCTGTTGAAAAATCTTGTTCTTGTGATTCGAATTTTGGTGATTTCTCAAAGTTTTTTTTTTTTTTAAAAACTTCTGGGCAACGAATCTCCGTAAGAGCATAGACCTAACTCATCGTCCTGAGCTGAGTACTGGTAAACTATCAGGAGAGTTTTTACCTCCAGAGGAGGAGTCGCTTCAAGGTCCGGATGAGAGACCAACCATCTTTCTTTTAGGGCAGTGCTTCTATACAACTAAGTCACCCAGACCGGCAATTTGTTTTCTTTTTAATTCTTTTTACATTAGTTGCATGTTTAGGACAAGTAAATAAGTTGATTAAAAGATTTATTGAATTATTGTGTTGCATATTTAAAAAAAATTAGAAAATACTGTTATATATCCTACATTATAAACATTACAAGAAATCTGATGCACTTTGAAAGGGTGGTAATATGGGGCATTTTGTTTTTAGAGGTTATAAGTTATTTTAATGAAGGTAAATTTGGTTCAGTTGCCACTGATTTGTCGATTATAATAACTATTAGTTACTGACCTATTGGGTGATTTCTCAAGCAGATAGATTTCTCCTGGCTGTTATAATTGGGAAACCTGTAACATTACACTTAGTTGTTCATTACAATGATTTCACCATTTTACTTTGTTTCACTGCTGAAACTGCCCATACACGCAAAGGGCATGGTGCAAGGCTATGTTCTTAAAATTATTGGGCACATGGCTGCTTTGTTTCTTTCTAATCCTGAATGGTGTCACATGCAAGCAGTGGATTCTGCATTCTCTGCAAATTGTTTTTGAGTAGTCCAGTTTCATGAGCAGTGATTGCGGTGTTGCTGAAATTTTGAGATTCATCATTTGATCCTTGATTTCTTCTCATTATCTCTGACATTATGGCAGCCCAAATTTTTGTCAACATGGTCCTAGTTTTTGTTTGCAGACAGGGCCATAGCTTGCATTTTCCAAGGTGAGGCCAGCCACAACTTGCAGCACTTGTACATGCTTCACATGTCCATAGGGACTATGAAATACTTAATACATTTTCTTAAATGATTTCTATAACTGTGTTCTTGATTGTTAAATAGTTGGATGCTGAAGTTATCAGTTGTTTTATGAGTGGATGCTTTGAAGCCAGTGCTTGTGATCTTTCTGATTTGCTAATAAATAATAATAGATTGAGAGTTCTTTAGAAGCCTGGTTTTGTCTCTGGCATTCATGCACCTGAGAAAAGTATATGGATCCATATGTGAAGTACTTGATGCAGCTCATGTGTGTTGCTGCACTTAACTAAAGGTATCCTTCTTTGTTTTAGAGCTTTGGTTTTAGCATCCTTCTTTGTTCTTGTTTTAGAGCTTTGGCCTGTTGTTCCTAGTTTACTGGCCTTCTTGCCACGTGGGCTGCCGGCTCCGGCTTTGCTAAGATTTTGCATTGTTTTTAAGAGGAGAGGATGGTCCAAAAAAATTCAATCGAGTTAGAGAAGATGATGGCTTGAAGCAGAAGAAAAGAAGCAGATCAAGAAAGTTAGTTGACTCATAGTCGACTAATAAGACTACTAGTCGACTAAGCTTAAGTACTAGTCGACTAGGACAGATACAGAGAGGAAGCAGTTTACAGTAGACGACTATATAAATCTATTAGTCGACTAATGAAAGGGATTAGTCGACTAGGTCTAAGTGCTAGTCGACTATATGGGGCTTTTTCTGAAGAAGAATTAGTTTTCTTTTCAGGTGCCAGTTTTCTTTTCTGTGGAGTACGAATAGGACTCAGTTTCTATTCAATGAAGGATTTGTTTCTAAAGATTAAAGGTCTAGAATCTTTCTAGATCAAGGAGATTAACTCTTAATAGAATTGATCAAGATTCTTCAGGCATTCAAAGGCCAAGATTATCTCATTGTCCAAATAGGAGTTATATTGTAAAATTCTATTAATAAAAATTGTAACCAAGTATTGTACAACAGAGAAAATATTGATCTCAAGAAGAAAAAGTGAAGAATATCAAGAAGATCAGAAGGAACCCAAGAAAGTGAGGAGGAGGTGAAGGCGCATAGAGATAAGGCAATAATACTCTTGTAATCTAAGTCTAAATTAAGAAGAAACGTGAATACTCTTGTTACATCAAGAAGAAGGTTAGATCTCATTGTATCAAGTTATTAATAAAGTTCTCTCAACTTCTCTCCCCGTGGACGTAGGTCAAATTTAAACCGAACCACATTAAATCCTTGTATTATTTGTTATTGCTCTTTTGTCCAGGTATTGCTAGTTTTTACATCAAGTTTTCCTTTTGCAAGTATACTCATATTGTCAAGTTTCGCATGTATCGATCCTGGGAGTAACAACTGGTGTTGATAGAGCCGATTTGTTACAACATTGGTATCAAAACTAAATATTGGCGAAGGGCGATATATCGAAGATAGGAAGTTCTATGACAAAGTTCGAGGTCGAGAAGTTCAATGGTAAAGAAACTTTGGCTTATGGTAAAAGAGGGTGAAGTCGTTACTCGTGCAATAAGGTCATCACAGGACCTTGCAGGGTAAGTCAGCAAAACCTGCAGGTATGCCAAACGAGAATTGGGAAGAGATAAATCTAAAGGCGCAAGCGCGATTCAATTATGTCTCGCAAATGAGGTGATGTACAACATGATGGATGAAGAAACGTCTATAGGATTGTGGTCAAGGTTAGAAATGTTATATATGATGAAAAGCCTCTCCAACAGCTATATCTCAAGAAATAACTATATAGGCTACGTATGAACGAAGGGATAGCGGCACTGGAGCATCTAAACTTTTTTAACAAGGTCATCAACGAGCTTCTAACTGTTGATGTCAAGATTGACGAGAAGGACAAGTCATTGATACTTCTCAGTTCGCTCTCAGAGTCATATGATCACATTGTCACCACTATGCTCTATGGTAAGGAAACTCTCATCTTGGAGGAGCTTACGCCTACTCTCTTATCTAATAAGATTAAGAAAAGGCCATATCAAGAGGACCAGACATGATCGGGTTTGGTGGTCACGGGAAGGAAAGGAAGAGAAGAAAGAAAAAAGTCCAAACTTATCAAAGGCGTGTCACTTTTGTCACAAGGAAGGTTATTGAAAAAATAACTGCAAGAATCGGCAAGAGTGGTTGAAGAAGAAGGGGCAAGCTGCGGAGGCAGGCATATCATTGAGCGGTTTAGAGAAAACTGAAGTATTAATGGCTCCTACGAAGATAACACTTCTCAAAGTAAAGGCTGGAATTTTAATTTAGATAGTACAGTTCATGTATGTTCCCAAAAGGAGCTGTTCAACTCCTTGATTGCAAAGGAGGAAGGGACTGTCAAGATAGTGGATGGCTCAGCTTGCGAGGTCATTAGCACTACGACAGTTAAGGTTACAGAAAGAGATATGACGGTTCGTGCTCTGGAGGCGGTCCTGTATGTTTCGGAGGCACGCTATAATCTTATATCCATAAGGGTGCTCAATGAAGAAGGATGGCGGATCCAAGTACAACAAGATGTCGTCACAGTTTGTCAAGGAGACAGGGTAATCCTAGAAGGAGAGAAGTGTGGAGGGTTATACAAGCTGAAGGAAGAAACTGTAACGCCCCGATCCCGGCGGGTACGGAGACGTTACTGCGACGTATATACGCAGGTCAGAAATACCCTCACGTATATACGCTAAGCATCAGTACAGGCAAGAATCAGAGTACGGAAGCAAATGGTGTATTATACATTCCAACATATGAGTACAATTACAAAGTTATCACCAGAGGTGATAAATATTACAAGAATATTACATCACTGATAGGCGCAAATGCGAGAATACAAAGAGATGTACATGTATGAACAGTATAAGGCACTCACGAGTTTACAAAAGGAAAACTCGAGAGGCGCACAGGGGGCCTGGAAGAATAGAGCTCTGGGCGGTCTGCTGGAGATCCACGCTACTGCTGCGCCACTCTGATCAGCAACTGGGGGAAACCACACGCTCCGAGCTCCATGACCTGGACATGAGAATCCAAGGGAGTCAGATAGAACTCCCTAGGCGAGTGTGATACGAATGCCAAGTGGCGAGCATAGGTAAGCATGCAGGAGCAAGTAGATATAAAACAAGTGATATCAAGCAGGAACTACTCATGGTATGATAAGATAAGAGAAGGTAAAGAGATGAGAAGTAAAGTAGATAGGGCAACACCAGATATCTCCTAAACTAACATAAACCGATAAAAACCGATAAAACCGAATAAAACCGATTGTACAAGCTTAGGTCACGGCCCCATGAGACTAGTACCATCGAAAGAATAATCCAAATAAGGAAACCCTCATCTATATACCTTTATCCCATGTCACCGTAATTCGAGCGCGTACAACCCGAGTTACAAACAACACATCAAATCGCATATTCGCATTTTATTATAATTGAGGCCGTCTAAGTTGTGGGCTTCAGTATGCGTCCCATTCCACATACCTCCACTTACAACTTATAAAGCAAGTTATTTGGAAACTGATAAGGTTCGATGAATCATGTTTCGGATGGGTCCCGTACATGCCCGGACACGGTTCAGGAGTATCCGGTGCTGAGCCGGAACGTACCGCTAGGTACCGGACTTATTTACGCTCGAATAGGAATAGAGTATCGCAGATCCCATAGAAATAGGCTAGGGCGTGTGCATACCCGGCAGGAATAAGCAAGAGTAGGGGTGCCAGCACACCCCACGAAATCCCTGGTGGCCGCCAGGTGATCCCTCAAGTATGTGGCCACGCGCGGCTCGATAAGACCACCATAAACATGATTAATCAGGGCCCATCAGTTTTCCCCAAACCGGGTGCAAGTTGTCTTATTAGAATTTGTTATGTAATTATCAATTTACGGAAAATAACAAGAACAGGACATGATCAGGAATTCAGGAGTACATGAGTACTGCAGATTCAGGTCACTATATATATATAATACAGGATAACAAGTACAAGATTCAAGTCACTGCATGTAATGCAGGATAACAAGTATAGTATTCCCGTAAATGTGATAATCACAGGTCAAGTATATCATGCCGGGTGTCAAGTGATAGCATGACAGGAGGATGATATTTGGCAGGTGACAAGTCACGTCAAGAGATTGATATTAGTCCGGTGGCAAGTCATGCCATAACAAGAGGTCTTGCCAAGTAGTCGCATATTGGTGTCAAGTGATAACACATCAGTTGACAGGTGATACAACAGCTGTTATATAGTAGCATGTAATTGACAGGTATGAAGTAATGGCATGCCAAGTGTTAACATATCAGGTAAGTACATGGCATGTGATAAAGTAGTAGCTGAGCACAACCAAGCGGAGCTGAGCAAGCTGGAGTGTATAGATAGCAAACAGTATTTAACACTGGAGCGTCTGGTAAGGTTACCGGGACAACTCGGCTTAAAGTGCGAGTAGAAAATCCGGCAGCATCTCGCCTAGACGAATCTAGTGGTAAAGCGCTGAACGCTGATCATGATAACCAGGCGGAGCTGAGAGACCTGACGGTCCCAATCACTTCCCTTTCGAGCTAGTGAGAGACCGGAGGCTGAAGGACGGAGAGACCTGACGGTCCAATCACTTCCCTTTCGAGCTAGTGAGAGACCGGAGGCTGAAGGACGGAGAGACCTGACGGTCCCAATCACTTCCCTTTCGAGCTAGTGAGAGACCGGAGGCTGAAGACTGAGGGATCAAGAACGCTCGGGGTTTAAGCGCACTCTCGGTGGCTACCAGCCATCCCAGGAGTGGGCAGAAACCCAGAGTTCAACGACCACGAAGGGTCGGCCACGCATGATATAAAGCAGTAAAATACATCACAGGCATGGTATATGTACAAGAATTAAACTGCCCTAATACAAGCATTCGTCACAGAGCAATACATGTCCAGTCATTGGCACTCGGCATACAAAAATACAGGGACTCAGCCCAATACAAAATACATTTAAACATGGAATAAAATACATGTCGACCCGACAAAGCGGGGAAACCCAAATGGAGGCGAGGACACTCGCCTAAATCTCTGGAAAGGCCGAAACTCCGAAATCCCGAAACTTGTACACGCGCCATAAAATATAATAAAATATAAATATTTTTAGAGAGAGAAAGTGGGGAGGAGAGAGAAAGTGTTAGAGAGAGAAAGAGAGAGAAGGTTCAGGAGAGAGAGAGAACTTGAGAGAGAGAGAGAGAACAGGAGAGAGAGAGAGTGAGTGAACAGGAGAGAGAGAGAGAGAGTTCAGGAGAGAGAGAGAGTGAACAGGAGAGAGAGAGAGTGAACAGGAGAGAGAGAGAGTTCAGGGGGCTGTTGCCCCCTGCTCACGCACAACGCCCCCTCTGGGGGCACTCGGCCTGGCCGCCGGCCAGGCCACGCCAGGTGGCGACGCTGGGCGGCGCTGGGCGGCGCCGGCCACCAGCAGGGGGGAGTGGCGCCGGCCACTCCCAAGAGAGAGGGAGAGAAAGAGGGGGTTGTCGCCCCCCTCAGCTCACACACAGAGGGCCCAGGCGGGCCCCCTGGTCGCCACAGGCCCGCCGGCACGCCGCCGGCGACGCCCAGACCTGGGGTGGCGCCGGCCACCCCCAAAAAGAGAGGGAAAGAGAGGGGGTGGGTTTGGAGGTGGAGAAGCTTTGTGGTGGTGGAGGAGATGGTGATTTTGGTGGTGTTTTGAGGATGTGATGGAGGAATTGGAGGAGATGGGAGGAGGGAAGGAGTTGGGTGTTGTAGGGGTAGAGTTTGGTGGAGAAGATGGTGGTGGAGGTGGTTAATTGGAAGGAGATGGGAAGAAGAAGAGGGTGGATTTGATGGTGGTTTTAAAGAAGAAGGAGATGGAGATGGTGGTTTTATTGATGAGATGGAGAGAGGAGGCTCGCCGGAGTTGGGGGGGTCCTCACCGGCAGTGGTGGCCGGAGGCGCCGGTGGTGGTCTTGCTTGGGCGTCGGTCACCCTGGAGAAGAAGAAAAGAAGAAGAGAGAAGAGAAGAGAAGGGAGAAAGAAAGATAAGGAAAAAGAAAAAGAAAAGAAAAGAAAAGAAAAGAAGAGAAGGGGGATGTGATGGGGAGGTGAACCAGGCCCATGTGGCTTTAGGTCGGCGCTGGAGTCGGTGGGAAAGAAAGGAAAAGAAAGGAAAAAAGAAAAGCAAAGATTCAAAAAATAATAATATAATATTGGGGTCGGCAATATCGACTGTCCCCGAAAAATTCCCAAAAATACCCAGAGGTAGAAAACGTCATCCTTAGGAATAATACGAAATCAGTTTTCAAAAATAAAATCTCATTTTCAAATTAAAAATCCGGAAGTCAACCGCCGATACCGGTCTACACCGGGTCGGCCGGATTTTGATAAATTCCGAAAATCTCAGAAAATGTATTAAAGAATAAATATGATTTTAAGAAGTAAAGTGAAAGCAGAATTTAGAAATTCAATTCCAATTGTAAACTAAAAATCCTAGAATCAACCAGCGATACTGGCCGACACCCAATCCGGTGGAATTTTCAGAAATTCATAAAATCTTCAGAAAAAGTATTTAGATAAGAAATGTAATTTTAAGAAATAATATAAAAAGACACTTCTAGTATTTCCAATCCGTTTGTAAATTAAAAATCTGGGAATCGGTCAGCGGCACTGGTCGACACCGGTTTTTGAAGATTTTCAATTTAATTCAGGAAAATTCCAGAAAATCATAGAAAATCTAAAATTTGGAAAATGATGTTTAAAACTAAAATCGGTCAAATCTAAATACCAGAAAGACCAAATCGAGTAATACCCTAGGATCGGGTCCTCGGTTCAGATTAGGGCTGACTTCGAGTCCGTGAATCCGGATCCAAGACAAAACGATCATATAATTAATTCATAATACAAAACAAATACAGGAAGTAAATCAAAAAATACGATCAAAAAATCTGAATACGCAACTAAGTACGTATTCTGGGAGCGGGGTGTTACAATCCATCCACCTTACAAAAATTGCGTCCTCGCAATTTCGATAGGGGGTAAATTGAACACAAAAAGCACAAGGACGGGAATTATACCAATTAAGATATGAAGCACTATAGGTAGGGCTCTCAAGTTGACTGAACAATAATCAGAACATAGACATCCTCTGCACTTCCGGCTGTATAAATCTTCGAACAATGCCGAATAATATTGACTAATAACACAGCTTTGCAATAGAATTCCCGCTGTACTGCATACTTATGTCGCTCTGAGGATGAGCCAAATACTGAAGATAAAGAAAACCCTGATAATACTGAGCATAAATAAAGAAGACCGATAGTTAAGAATTCCAAAGACCAGGCATCGATCACTCTGAAGAATATAGCCAATAATAGAGAATAACTATAGAAAAAACCTGAATACCGACTTCTGAAAGATAACCCGATCGTGGATCAATCCTGAACTTCAAAGAGTTAGCCGAAGAGATCATGTCATAGCTTCATTCAGAACCAGCCGCTACCTCTCTAGTCTATTCATATCTTAAGTTGGTATAAAGGCTTCGAAAAACCAAAACAGGGTAAAGATGGAAGGGATTAGGAATCAAGGAAGAATGATCAAGAAAGAATAAACTCTGCACTTGTAGTTGGAGTGTATAACCAGGACTCATGCATTCCAGTTGCAAATTTCTTTACCATTAATTTGCCGTCTGGACGTACTGAGGATGTAGAGCCTAGGCTCTGATACCAACCTGTAACGCCCCGATCCCGGCGGGTACGGAGACGTTACTGCTACGTATATACACAGGTCAGAAATACCCTCACGTATATACGCTAAGCATCAGTACAGGCAAGAATCAGAGTACGGAAGCAAATGGTGTATTATACATTCTAACATATGAGTACAATTACAAAGTTATCACCAGAGGTGATAAATATTACAAGAATATTACATCACTGATAGGCGCAAATGCGAGAATACAAAGAGATGTACATGTATGAACAGTATAAGGCACTCACGAGTTTACAAAAGAAAACTCGAGAGGCGCACAGGGGGCCTGGAAGAATAGAGCTCTGGGCGGTCTGCTGGAGATCCACGCTACCGCTGCGCCACTCTGATCAGCAACTGGGGGAAACCACACGCTCCGAGCTCCATGACCTGGACATGAGAATCCAGGGGAGTCAGATAGAACTCCCCAGGCGAGTGGTGATACGAATGTCAAGTGGCGAGCATAGGTAAGCATGCAGGAGCAAGTAGATATAAAACAAGTGATATCAAGCAGGAACTACTCATGGTATGATAAGATAAGAGAAGGTAAAGAGATGAGAAGTAAAGTAGATAGGGCAACACCAGATATCTCCTAAACTAACATAAAACCGATAAAAACTGATAAAACCGAATAAATCGATTGTACAAGCTTAGGTCACGGCCCCATGAGACTAGTACCTCGAAGGAATAATCCAAACAAGGAAACCCTCATCTATATACCTTTATCCCATGTCACCGTAATCCGAGCGCGTACAACCCGAGTTACAAAACAACACATCAAATCGCATATTCGCATTTTATTATAATGGGGCCGTCTAAGTTGTAGGCTTCAGTATGCGTCCCATTCCACATACCTCCACTTACAACTTATAAAGCAAGTTATTTGGAAACTGATAAGGTTCGATGAATCATGTTTCGGATGGGTCCCGTACATGCCCGGGACAACGGTTCAGGAGTATCCGGTGCTGAGCCGGAACGTACCGCTAGGTACCGGGACTTATTTACGCCCGAACAGGAATAGAGTATCGCAGATCCTATAGAAATAGGCCTAGGGCATGTGCATACCCTGCAGGAATAAACAGGAGTAGGGGTGCCAGCGCACCCCACGGAATCCCTGGTGGCCGCCAGGTGATCCTCAAGTATGTAGCCACGCGCGGCTCGATAAGACCACCATAAACATGATTAATCAGGGCCCATCAGTTTTTCCCAAACCGGTGCAAGTTGTCTTATTAGAATTTGTTATGTAATTATCAATTTATGGGAAAATAACAAGAACAGGACATGATCAGGAATTCAGGAGTACATGAGTACTGCAGATTCAGGTCACTGTATATATAATATAGGATAACAAGTACAAGATTCAAGTCATTGCATGTAATGCAGGATAACAAGTATAGTATTCCCGTAAATGTGATAATCACAGGTCAAGTATATCATGCCGGGTGTCAAGTGATAGCATGACAGGAGGATGATATTTGGCAGGTGACAAGTCATGTCAAAGAGATTGATATTAGTCCGGTGGCAAGTCATGCCATAACAAGAGGTCTTGCCAAGTAGTAGCATATTGGTGTCAGGTGATAACACATCAGTTGACAGGTGATACAAACAGCTGTTATATAGTAGCATGTAATTGACAGGTATAAAGTAATGGCATGCCAAGTGTTAACATATCAGGTAAGTACTTGGCATGTGATAAAGTAGTAGATGAGCACAACCAAGCGGAGCTGAGCAAGCTGGAGTGTACAGATAGCAAACAGTATTTAATACTGGAGCGTCTGGCAAGGTTACCGGGACAACTCGGCTTAAAGTGCGAGTAGAAAATCCGGCAGCATCTCGCCTAGACGAATCTAGTGGTAAAGCGCTGAACGCTGATCATGATAACCAGGCGGAGCTGAGAGACCTGACGGTCCCAATCACTTCCCTTTCGAGCTAGTGAGAGACCGGAGGCTGAAGGACGGAGAGACCTGACGATCCCAATCACTTCCCTTTCGAGCTAGTGAGAGACCGGAGGCTGAAGGACGGAGAGACCTGACGGTCCCAATCACTTCCCTTTCGAGCTAGTGAGAGACCGAGGCTGAAGACTGAGGGATCAAGAACGCTCGGGTTTAAGCGCACTCTCGGTGGCTACCAGCCATCCCAGGAGTGGGCAGAAACCCAGTTCAACGACCACGAGGGTCGGCCACGCATGGTATAAAGCAGTAAAATACATCACAGGCATGGTATATGTACAAGAATTAAACTACCCTAATACAAGCATTCGTCACAGAGCAATACATGTCCAGTCATTGGCACTCGGCCATACACAAATACAGGGACTCAGCCCAATACAAAATACATTTACACATGGAATAAGTACATGTCGACCCGATAAAGCGGGGAAACCTAAATGGAGGCGAGGACCTCGCCTAAATCTCTGGAAAGGCCGAAACTCTGAAATCCCGAAACTTGTACGCGCCATAAAATATAATAAAATATAATAAAATATAAATATTTTTAGAGAGAGAAAGGGGGAGGAGAGAGAAAGTGTTAGAGAGAGAAAGAGAGAGAGAA
>JAVJIF010004554.1:0-128509 GCA_038442645.1 Agave tequilana
TATTATACTACTCCGAGTCTTGAAAACCTCTTTTTCTCCCCGTTTGGGGCCCTAATCGACTATTATCGGCCTATTTCACGCCAATCGGGCTGAAAGTTTGACTTTTAGTAAAACTTTCCAATTAACATAAAAAAAGTTAATTATTAGTAATTGCATATAAAAGCTATGTAATACCACTCTCAACTCTTGAAAATCATGTTTTTCTGCCGTTTGGCCCTATTCGGCTATTATAAGGCCAGTTCAAGCCAATATGGGGTTAAAGGTACTTTTGGTGATCCTAATTAAGTCTAGAGAAACAAGTTTAATCAGTAGTAATTATACATAAAAACTATGTAATACTACTCTCAATTCTTGAAAACTATATTTTCTGCTTGTTTGGACCCTATTCAACTCTTATAAGGCCTAGTTCAGGCCAATTAAGGCTGAAAATCTGACTTTTAGTCAAACTTTCCGAGTAATGCTGGAAACAAGGTTAATTTTTCGTAATTGTACAAAGAAACTACATTTACATTCATGGCCCTTGAAAATCATGTTTTTCTCCGTTTGGTCCCTATTCAGCTCTTAATAAGGCCTAGTTCAGGCCAATCGAGGTTGAAAGTTTGAATCTTGGTAGAACTTCCTAATTAAAACTAGAAATAAGTTTAACTAATAGTAATTATACATAAAAACTATGTATTACTATTCCCGAATCTTGAAAACCTCATTTTCTCCATTGGGCCTTATTCAGCTCTTATAAGGCTTAGTTCCGGCCAATCGGGGCTGAAGGTTTGACTTTTAGTCAAACTTCTCAATTAAGATTAGGAATAGTTTAATTAGTAATAATTATACATAAAAACTAAGTAATACTACTCTCAGCTCTTGAAAACTGTATTTCTCTCTGTTTGGATTCTATTTCTTTCGCTCTTATAAGGTCTACTTCAGGCCAATCAGGGCTGAAAATTTGACAGTTGGTCAAACTTTCCAATTAACACTAGAAACAAAGTTAATTAGTAATAATTGAATATAGAAACTATGTAATACCTTTCACGGCCCTTGAAAATCATGTTTCCTCTCGTTTGGTCCCTATTCGGCTCTTATAAGGACTACTTTTGGGCCAATCAAGGCTGAAAGTTTGACTTTTAATAGAACTTCCTAATTAAGACTAGAAACAAGTTTAATTCGTAGTAATTATACATAAAAACTATGTAATACCCTCGCTCTTGAAAACTGCATTTTCTTCCCGTATGGACACTATCTGGCTCTTATAAGGCCTAATTCAGGCCAATCGGGGCTGAAAGTTTGATTTTTGGTTAAAATTCATAATTAACACTAGAGAAAAAGTTTATTAGTAGTATTTGTACATAAAACTTTGTAATACCATTCACGACCCTTGAGAACCATGTTTTTCTCATTTGGTCCCTTTTTCGGCTCTTATAAGGCCTAATTTAGGCCAATGGGATGAAAGTTTGACTTTGGTCAAACTTAAAATTAAGAATAGAAACAAATTTAATTTATAGTCGATATACATAAAACTATGTAATAACTCTCAGCTCTTGAAAACCTTATTTTCTCCCCGTTTAGATCTTATTCAGCTCCATAAGGCCTAATTCAGGCCAATCGGGGCTGAAAGTTTGACTTCTGGTCAAACTTCCAATTAACACTAGAATAGCATATAGAAACTATGTAATACCATTCACGGCTCTTGAAAACTATATTTTCCTCCCGTTTAGGCCCTATTCGGCTCTTATGTTTCCTAGTTCAGGCCAGTCTGGGCTAAATGTTTGATTTTTAGTTAAACTTCTCAATTTAGAATAAAAACATGTTTAATTAGTAGTAATTATATAAAAAACAATGTGATACTACTCTCAGAGCTTGAAAACATTATTTTCTTCTTGTTTGGGCCCTATTCACTCTTACAATGCTAATTCTGGCTAAACGAGGTTGGTTGGTCAAACTTCCAGATTAAGACTGGAAACAAGTTTAATTAGTAGTAATTGTGCGTAGAAACTATGTAATACTACTCTCTGCTCTTTAAAGCCATGCTTTATCCCTGTGTAGGTCATATTCGGCTCTAATAAGGCCTAGTTCAGGCTAATCGAGGCTGAAAGTTTGATTTTGATCAACTTCCCAATTAAGACTTGTTTATTTACTAGTAATTTGATCAAACTTCCAAATAAGTTTACTTACTAGTAATTATATATATAATTTAGGTATTACAACTATCGGCTCTTAAAAACCATATTTTCTCCCCGTTTGTCCCTTATTCAGATCTTATAACTTCTTATTCAGGCCAATCGACACTGAAAGTTTGGCTTTTGATCAAGATTTTTAATAATACTAGAAGTAAGGTTAATTAGTAGCAATTGTACATAAAAACTGTGTAATCTCACTCTCAGATCTTGAAAACCATGTTTTCCTCCAGTTTGGGCCCTACTCGGCTCTTATAGGCGTTCAGGCAATAAGGACTGAAGGTTTGACTTTTGCTAAAACTTTTTAATTAAGACTAGAAATAAGTTTAATTAGTAGTAATTATATATAAAAGCTATGTAATACTACTCCGGCTATTGAAATCACATTTTCTCCCAGTTTGAACCCTATTCGGCACTTATAAGGCCTAGCTAAGGCAATAGGGGCTGGAAACTTACCTTTTGGTCAAACTTTCCAATTAACACTAGAAATAAAGTTAATCAGTATTAATTGTACATAGAAATTATGTAATACCGTTCACGGCTCCTGAAAGCCATGTTTTCCTCCCGTTTAGTCCCTACTTAGCTCTTACATGGCCTAGACAAGCCAATCGGGCTGAAAGTTTGACTTTTTTGTCAAACTTTCAAATTAAGAATAGAAAACAAGTTTAATTTAAAATAATTATACATAAAAACTATCAATACTACTCCTAGCTCTTGAAAACCTCATTTTCTCCACGTTTAGGCTGTATTCGCCTATTATACGACTTACTTCAGGCCTAATGGGACTGAAATTTTGACTTTTGGTCAAACTTCCTGACTAACTCTAGAAACAAGATTAAGTAGTAGTAATGTACATAGAAACTATGTTATACCACTCTCAGCTCTTGAAAACCATGTTTTTCCTTTTGTTTAGACCCTATTCGACTCTTATAAGGCCTAGTTCCGGCCAATAAGGGCTGAGGTTTGACTTTTTGTCAAACTTCCTAATTATGATAAGAAATAAGGTTAATTGTAGTATTTTTACATAGAAACTTTGTAATACCACTCTCAGCTCTTGAAACCAGGTTTCCTAGGGTTGGACCTTATTTGGCACTTATATGGCCAAATTCAGCCTAATCTGGGCTGAAAGTTTGACTTTTAGTCAAACTTTCAAATTAAATTAGAAACAGGTTTAATTAGTAGTAGTTATTCATAGAAACTATGTGATACTACTGCAGGCTCTTGAAATCCATGTTTTCCTCCCGTTTGGTCCCTATTCGGCTCTTATGAGGCCCAGTTCAGGCCAATCGGGCGCAGAAAGTTTGACTTTTAGTCAAACTTCTCAATTAAGACTAGAAATAGTTTAATTAGTTGTAATTATACATAAAAACTAAGTATTACTACTTTCAGCTTTTGAAAACTGTATTTTCTCCCCGATTGGACCTTATTCGGTTCTTATAAGGACAGTTCAGGCTAATCGGGGCTGAAAGTTTGACTCTAGGTAAACTTCTCAATTAAGAATAGAAACAAATTTTAATTAGTAGTAATTATACATAAAAATTATGTATTAATTACTCTCGGCTCTTGAAACCTCGTTTTCTCCCCGTATGGGCCTAATCGGCTATTATAAGGTCATGTTCAAGCCAATCGGGACGGAAAGTTTCACTTTTGGTGAAACTTCTCAATTAAGACTAGAAACTAGTATAATTATTAGTAATTACACATAAAAACTATGTATTACTAATTCCGACATTTGAAAACTATATTTTCTCCCCATTTGGACCCTATTTATGCTCTTATAAGGCCCTTTTCAGGCCAATAGGGGCTAAAAGATTTAGTTCTTGTCAAACTTCACAATTAACACTAAAAAAAGGTTAATCAATAGAAATTGTACATAGAACTATGTAATACCATTCTCGGCCCTTGAAAATCATGTTTTCCTCCCGTTTGGTCCCATTCGGCTCTTATAAGGTACTTCAAGCCAATCGGGGCTGAAAACTTGACTTTTAGCAAACCTTCTCAATTAAGATGAGAAACTAGTTTAATTAGTAGTAATTATACATAAAAACTATGTATTACTACTCTCGGCTCTTGAAAATCTCATTTTTTCCCCGTTTAGGCCTAATCGGCTATTATAAGGCCTAGTTCACGCCAAATCGAGGCTCAAAATTTGGCTTTTGGTCAAAACTCCAATTAACACTATAAATAAGATTAATTAGTAGAAATTGTTCATAGAAACTATGTAGTACTATTCACGGCCTTGAAAATCATGTTTCCTCCCGTTTGGTCTCTATTCAGCTCTTATAAGGCCTAACTCAGGCCAATCGGAGATGAAAGTTTGACTTTTGGTTAAACTTAGAAATAAGTTTAATTAGTAGTAATTATACATAAAAGCTATGTCATTCTACTCCCAGCTCTTGAAAACCTCATTTTCTTCCGTTTGGGCCTTTGTTCGCTCTTATAAGGCCTAGTTCAGGCTGATAGGGGCTGAAAGTTTGACCAAAAGTTTGACTTTTGGTTCAATTAACACTAGAAATAAGATAATTAGTACTAATTGTATATAAAAAGTATGTAATACCACTCTCAGCACTTGAAAACTTCGTTTTATCCCGTTTTGGTCCTATTCGGCTCAATAAGACCTAGTTCAGGCTAATAAGACTTAAGCTTTGATTTTTGGTCAAACATTATAATTAAGACTAAAAATAAGTTTAATTAGTTGTAATTATGCATAAAAACTATGTCATACTACTCTCAGCTCTTAAAAACCTCTTTTCTCCCCGCTTGGGCCATAATCGGCTCTTATGAGGCTTACTCAGGCCAATCGAGGCTGAAAGTTTAACTCTTAGTCAAACTTTTTCAATTAACACTAGAAATAAAGTTAATTAATAGAAAATTGTACATAGAAACTGTGTAATACCATTCATGGCCCTTGAAAACCATGTTACCCTCCCGTTTGGTTCCCTATTCGGCTTTATAAATCCCAGTTCAGGCCAATCGGGCTGAAAGTTTGACTTATGGTAAAATTAATCAATAAGATGAAAAACAAGTTTAATTGTAGTAATTATTCATAAAACTATGTATTACTTCTCCTTGCTCTTGGAAACCTTATTTTTCCTTGTTTGTACCTTATTCGACTCTAATATTATAAGGTCTAGTCCAGACCAAACAGGGCTGAAAGTTTGACTTTTAGTCAAACTTCATAATTAACACTAGAAATAAGGTTAATTACTCATAATTGTACATATAAAGTATGTAATACCATTCACAGCCCTTGAAAACTATGTTTTCCTCCCTTTTGGTCTCTATTCGGCTCTATAAGACCTAATTCAGGCCAAGCAGGGCTGAAAGTTTGACTCTTGATCAAACTTCCCAATTAACACTGAAAACAAGGTTTATTAGTAGTAACTGTATATAAAAACTACGTAATACCATTCATGACCCTTGAAAACCTTGTTTTCCTCCCGTTTAGTCCCTTTTCGACTCTTATAAGGCCAATCGGGGCTGAAAGTTTTACATTTGATGAAACTTTCAAATTAAGAATCGAAAAAAAGTTTAATTTACAGTGGTTATATATAAAAACTTGTAATACTACTCTCGGCTCTTAAAAATCCTCGTCTTCTCCATGTTTTGACCCTATTCATCTCTTATAAAGACCTAGTTCAGGCAATCAGGGCTAAAAGTTTGTTCTCAAATTTTCAATAACACTAGAAACAAGGTTAATTAGTCGATTTGCATATAGAAACTATTTAATACCACTCAACGGCTCTTGAAAACCATTTTTTCTCTCGTTGGACCCGATTTGGTTCTTATAATGCGTAGTCCAGGCCAATTAAGGCTGAAGGTTTGACTTTTGGTCAAACTTCCCGATTAGAATCGAAACAAGTTTAATTAGTAATAATTATACATAAAAAATATGTGATACTATTCTTGGCTCTTAAAATCATGCTTTCTCCCTGTTTGTGACCTATTTGGCTCTTACAATGCCTAGTTCAGGCCAATCGGGGCTAAAATTTAACTTTTGATCAAACTTCCAGATTAAGATGAGAAACAACTTTAATTTGTAGTAATTGAACATAGAAACCATATTTTCCCCTCGTTTGAGCTATATTCGATTCTTATAAGTCCTTGTTCAGGCCAATCGGGGCTGAAATTTGACTTTTGATCAAACTTCACAATTAAGAGTAGAACCAGTTTAATTAGTAGTATTTATACATAAAAATTATAATTTACAACTAACGACTCTTGAAAACCGCATTTTCTCCCCGTTTGGGCCCTATTTGGCTCTTATAGGGGCCCTATTTCAGGCCAATTAGGGCTAAAAGTTTGACTTTAGATCAAACTTCTCAATTAACATTAGAAATAAGGTTAATTAGCAGTAATTGTACATAAAAAACTATGTAATACTACTACTCACGACTCTTGAAAACTTTGTTTTCCTCCCATTGGTGGTCTTATTTGGCTCTTATAAGGCCTAACTCAGGCCAATCAGAGCTGAAAGTTTTTCTTTTGATCAAACTTCCTAATTAAGACTATAAACACATAAAAGTAGTAGTAAATTTACATAAAAATTATGTAATACCACTTAAGGGTTGAAAATATGCTTTCTCCCTATTTGAACCCGATTCGACTAAGGCCTAATTCAGGTAAATCGGGGCTGAAAGTATGACTTTTGATCAAACTTTCAGATTAAGACTTGAAATTACATTAATTAGCAGTATTGTGTATAGGATCTATATAATACTACTTCTGGCTCTTGAGAAATTATGTTTTCTCCGTTTTGCCCATATTCTGCACTTATAAAGCCGAGTTTAGGGCAATCAGGGCTGAAAGTTTGACTTTTAATTAAATTTTCTAATTAAGACAAGAAACAATTTTAATTTTAAGTAATTATATATATAACTATGTAATTCTACTCCCGACTATTGAAAACTTTGGTTTCTCTCTGTTTGGGCCCTATTCGGCTCTTATAAGGCATATATTTGAGGATAATCAGGGTTGAATTTTGACTTTTAATCAATCTTACCAATTAAGACTAGAAACAAAGTTAATTAATTGTAAATATACATAAAACTATGTAATTTCACTCCTGGCTCTTAAAAATCTCGTTATCTCCTCGTTTGGGTTTTATTCGGCTCTTATAATACCTAGTTCAGGCTAATCGGGGCTGACGGTTTGACTTTTGGTCAAACTTTCAAATCAAAAATAAAAACAAGTTAAATTAGTAGTAGTTATACATAAAACTATGTGATACTACTGCAGGCTCTTGAAATCCATATTTTCTCCCTGTTTCTGGCCCTATTCGACTCTTATAAGGCCTAATTGGGGCCAATCAAGGCTGAAAGTTTGACTTTGGCCAAACTTTCCAATTAAGATTAGAAACAAGTATAATTAATAGTAATTATACCTAAAAACAATGTAATAGTACTCCCCGTTTGGGTCCTGTTTAGCTCATATAATAACTAGTTCAGGCCAATCGTGGCTGAAAGTTTGACTTTTGGTTAAAACTTCCAAATTAAGACTAGAAACAAGTTTAGGAAGTAGAATTGTACATACAAATTATGTAATACAACTCTTGGCTCTTTAAACCATGCTTTCTCCCCATTTGGGACATATTCGGCTCTTATAAGGCTTAGTTCAGGCTAATCGGGCCTGAAAGTTTGATTTTTGATCAAACTTTCTAACTAAAACTAGAAACAAGTTTAATTAGTAGTAATAAACATAAAACTATGAAATACTACTCCAAGATCTTGAAAATCGTAATTTCTTCCCGTTGGGCCTTATTAGCTCTTATAAGGTCGAGTTCAAACCAATCGGAGCTAAATGTTTGATATTTGGCTTAACTTTTTATTTAATACTAGAAACACAGCTAATTGCAGTAATTGTACATAGGAACTATGTAATACCACTCTCAGCACTTGTAAACCATGTTTTCCTCCAGTTTGGGCTATATTTGGCGCTTAGTTGGCTGAGTTCAGGCCAATAGGGGCTGAAAGTTTGACTTTTGGTCAACTTTCAGATTAAGAATAAAAACATATTTAATTTATACTGGTTATATATAAAATTATTAATACTTTTTTTGGCTCTTGAAAATCTCATTTTCTCCCTGTTTAGGCCCTATTTAGCTCTTATAAGGCCCAGTTCAGGCTAATCGGGGTTGAAAGTTTGAATTTTGGTCAAACTTTCAATTAACACTAGAAATAAGGTTTATTAGCAGTAATTGTACATAAAATTATATAATACCATTCACGGCCATTGGAAACCATGTTTTCCACCCGTTTGGTTCCTGTTCATTCTTATAAGGTTTGGTTTAGGCTAATCGGGGCTGAAAGTTTGAATTTTTGGTTAAAAACTTCCCAATTAACACTAGAAATAAGGTTAATAAGTAGTAATTGTACATTAAACTATGTAATACCATTCATGACCCTTGTAAACCAGGTTTTCCTCCTATTTGATCCCTATTCGGCTCTTATTTAAGGCCTAATTCGGCCAATCGGGGCTGAAAGTTTGACTTTTGAAAAACTTCTCAATTAAGATTAGAAACAAGTTTAATCAGTATTAATTACATATAAAAACTTTGTGCTACTACTCTTGGCTCTTGAAAACCTCATTTTCTCCTCGTTTGGGCCTTAATCGGCTCTTATAAGGCCTACTTCAGGCCAAATGGGACTGAAGATTTGACTTTTGATTTACTTCTCAATTAATATTAGAAACAAGTTTAACTAGTAGTAATTATATACATAAACCATGCAATACTACTCTCGGCTCTTGAAAACTATATTTTTTCCCAGTTTGGACCCTATTCGGCCTTTAATAAGGCCTAGTTCAGGCCAATTGGGGTTGAAAATTTGACTTTTGAACAAAATTCCGAATTAAGACTAGAAACAAGTAGCAGTAATTACATAAAAATTCTACTCACTGCTCAGGAAAACCTCGGTTTCTCCCCGTTTGGAACCAATTCGGCTCTTATAAAATAATTTCAGGCCAATCGGGGCTGAAAGTTTGACTTTTGGTCAAACTTGCCAATTAAGGCTAGAAATAAGGTTAATTAGTAGTAAATGTACATAGAAACTATGTAATTTCACTCACGGCTCTTGGAAACTATGTTTTCCTTTCCCTTGGTCCCATTCGGCTCTTATAAGGGCCTAGTCAAGCCAATCGGGGCTGAAAGTTTGACTTTTAGTAAAACTTTCAAATTAAGAGTACAAACAAGTTTTATTAGTAGTAGTTAAATATAGAAACTATTTAATAATACTCCCGGCTCTTGAAAACCTTATGTTCTCCCCGTTTGGACCCTATTCAGCTTATTTAAAGCCTAGTTCAAACCAATCGGAGCTGAAAGTTTGACTTTTAGTCAAACTTTCCAATAAAAAGTAGAAATAAGGTTAGCTTGTAATAATTGTACATAGAAACTATATAATGCCACTGTCAGCACTTGAAACTATATTTTCTTCCCATTTGGCATATTCTGCACTAAGAAGGGCTAGTTCATGCCAATAAGGGCTTAAGGTTTGACTTTTGGTCCAACTTACTAATAAAGAATTAAAAAAGTTTAATTATTAGTAATTATATATAAAAACTATATAATACTACTCTGGGCTTATGAAAATCACATTTTCTCCCATTTTATCCCTATTCGGCTCTTATTAGGCCTAGTTTTTTAGGCTAACATGGGCTGAAAATTTTTTTTTTTTGGTTAAACTTCCTAATTAACACTGTAAACAAGGTTAGCTAGCAATAATTGTACATAGAAACTATTAAATACCACTCTTAGCTCTTGAAAATCATGGTTCCTCCTGTTTGGGCCCTATTTAACTCTTATAAGGCCTAGTTCTGGCCAATCAGGGCTAAAAGTTTGACTTTTGATCAAACTTCTAAATTAAGAATAGAAACAAGTTTAATTAGTAGTAGTTACACATAGAAACTATGTGATACTATTCCCGGCTATTGAAAATCATGTTTTCTCCCCGTTTGGTCCCTATTTGGCTCTATAAGTCCTGGTTCAGGCTAATCGGGACTGAAAGTTTGAGTTTTCGTAAAACTTTCCAATTAAGACTAGAAACAAATTTAATTAGTAGAAATTAAATATAAAAACTATGTAATACTACTCCTGGCTCTTAAAAAGATCATTTTCACCCGTTTGGTCTTATTCAGCTCGTATAAGGCGTAGTTCAGCCGATCAAGGCTGAAACTTTGACTTTAGGTCAAACTAATAGTAATTGTATATAAAAACTATGTAATACCACTCTCAGATCTTTAAAACCATGTTTTCTCCCATTTGGGCCCTATTAGGCTTTTATAAGGCCTAGTTCGGGCAATAAGAGCTGAAGGTTTGAATTTTAGTCAAACTTCCTAAATAAGACTAAAAAAGGTTTATTTAATAGTAATTATACATAAAAAAAATATGTAATACTCCTCTCAGCTCTTAAAAAACTATATTTTCTACCCTATTTGGACCATATTTGGCTCTTATAAGGCCTAGTTCTGGTCAATCGGGGCTGAAAGTTTGAATGTTGGTAAACTTCCCAATTAATAGCAGAATGAAGATTAATCAGTAGTAATTTTACATAAAAACTATGTAATGCCATTCACGGCCCTTGAAAATCACGATTTCCTCCCGTCTGTCCCTCTGCTGCTCTTATAAGGCCTAGTTCTGGCCAATCGGGGCTGAAAGTTTAAATTTTGGTCAACCTTTCAAATTAAGAATAAAACAAGTTTAATTTATATAATTATACATAAAAACTATGTAATACTACTCTTTTCTCTTAAAAACCTCATTTCTCCTTTTTTGGGCCCTATTCAGCTCTTAATAAGGCCTAGTTCAGACCTATCGAGGCTGAAAGTTTGACTTTTGTTTAAACTCCTAATTAATACTAGAAATAAAGTTAATTATTAGTAATTGCTTATAGAATATATAATACCACTCATGGCTCTTAAAAGCCATGTTTTTTCTCCCATTTGGGTCCTATTCGGCTCTTACAAGGCCTAGTTTAAGCCAATCGGGGCTGAAACTTTGACTTTTAGTTAAGCTCCCCAATTAAGAATAGAACAAGTTTAATTAATGGTAGTTATACATAAAACTATGTGATACTACTCCCGACTATTGAAAACCTTATTTTCTCACTATTTGGACCCAATTCGGCTAGTAGGAATTATACTAGAAAATAGTTAATTAGTAGTAATTGTACATAGAAACTATGTAATGCCACTGTCACCTCTTGAAAATCATGTTTTCCTCCCGTTTGTGCTCTATTCGAATCTTATAAGGCCTAATTTAACCATTCGGGACTGAAGTTTAACCTATGCTCAAACTTCAAAGTTTAATTAGTAGTAGTTATACATAGAAACTATGTGATACTACTACCGGCTCTTGAAAATCATGTTTTCTCTCTGTTTGGGCCCTATTCGGCTCTTATAAGGCTTAGTTCCAGCCAATCGGTGTTGAAAGTATGACTTTTGGTCAAACTTCCCAATTAAAATTAGAAACAAGTTTAATTAGTAGTAATTATATGTAAAAACTATATTATACTACTCCCGAGTCTTGAAAACCTCATTTTCTCCCGTTTGGGCCCTAATCGACTATTATCGGCCTAGTTCAGGCCAATGGGCTGAAAGTTTGACTTTTGGTCAAACTTTCCAATTAACATAAAAAAAGTTAATTAGTAGTAATTGAATATAAAAACTATGTAATACTACTCTCAACTCTTGAAAATCATATTTTTCTACCGTTTGGCCCTATTCGGCTCTTATAAGGCCAGTTCAAGCCAATATGGGTTAAAGGTTTGACTTTTGGCAATTCCTAATTAAGACAAGAAACAAGTTTAATCAGCAGTAATTCTACATAAAAACTATGTAATACTACTCTCAATTCTTGAAAACTGCATTTTCTCCCTGTTTGGACCCTATTCAACTCTTATAAGGCCTAGTTTAGGCCAATCAAAGCTGAAAGTTTGACTCTTGAAAAACACGGCTCTTGAAAACTATATTTTCCTCCCGTTTGGGCCCTATTCGGCTCTTATAATACCTAGTTCAGGCCAGTCTGAGCTAAATGTTTGATTTTTAGTCAAACTTCTCAATTTAGAATAGAAACAAGTTTAATTTGTAGTAATTATATAAAAAAACTATGTGATACTACTCTCAGTGCTTGAAATATTGTTTTCTTCTCGTTTGGGCCCTATACGGCTCTTATAATGCTAATTCTGGCCAAACGGGGTTGGTTGGTCAAACTTCCAAAGTAAGACTGGAAACAAGTTTTATTAGTAGAAATTGTGCGTAGAAACTATGTAATACTACTCTCGGCTCTTTAAAGCCATGTATTCTCCCTGTACAGGCTATATTCGGCTCTAATAAGGCCTAGTTCAGGTCAATCGAGGCTGAAAGTTTGATTTTTGATTAAACTTCCCAATTAAGACTTAAAATAAGTTTATTTAGTAGTAATTATAAATAAAAACCATGTAATACTACTCCTGGCTCTTGAAAATCGCATTTTCTATCCATTAGGGCCCTATTATAAGGGCTACTTCAGCTGAAAGTTTGTCATTTGGTCAAACTTCTCAATTAACACTGAAAACAAAGTCAATTAGCAGTAATTATACATAAAAACTATGTAGTACCACTCACAGCTCTTGAAGACATTGTATTCCTCCGGTTTGGGGCTTACCATAGTGTAATTAAAGACGGTATCTCCCTAACCAAATACTACGAACAAACAAAAGAAAACTTAATCACAGCAAATGGTTCCCCATTAAAGGTCATGGGTAAATTAACAAAGACATCAATATGTAATGAAAAAATTTGTTTCAAACACCAGTTCATTGTTGTTGACAACCTAAATACTAATGTAATACTAGGAATTCCCTTCTTAACTCAGATTTACCCATTCCGGGCCAATCCTGACGGAATAAATACTAGAATCATGGGCCAAAGGATCTTATTTAAATTTATAACCCCGGTTAGATACAGAGAATTAAATACCCTACAAACTGATTCAATCTACCAAAAATTAGACTTAATTTAGAAAAAACAAAACAAAATCCTATACCTCAAGGATGATATACTATACCATAAAATAAATCAACAATTGAAAGACACGAGTATACAACGTATTAAGCAAATTCAAGACTTATACACAAAAGAGATCTGTTCTGACATTCCTAATGCTTTCTGGGAAAGGAAGAAACACATTGTCAGTCTTCCTTATGAAAAAGATTTCTCAGAAAGAGATATTCCAACCAAAGCCCGACCTATTCAAATGAATCATGATCTTCTAGAAACATGTAAAGCAGAATTACAAAACCTCCTTGATAAAGGATTAATACGACCTTCCAAATCCCCATGGAGCTGTGCAGGGTTTTACGTCATAAAACAGGCAGAAAAGGAACGAGGAGTTCCTAGACTGGTAATCAACTACAAACCATTAAATAAAGTATTACAGTGGATCAGATACCCAATCCCAAACAAAAAGGATTTATTAAAAAGATTATATAATGCCAAACTATTTTCCAAATTCGATATGAAGTCCGGGTTCTGGCAAATACAAATCGTTGAACGAGACAGATACAAGACAGCGTTCACGGTACCATTCGGTCATTATGAGTGGAACGTAATGCCTTTTGGATTAAAAAATGCCCCCTCAGAATTTCAACGGATCATTAACGACATATTTAACCCCTACACCACATTTACTATAGTATACATTGACGATGTCCTCATTTACTCAGAAAATATAGACCAACATTTTAAACATCTCAAAACCTTTTTCCATATCATAAAGAAAAACGGGTTAGTAATCTCATTGCCAAAAATGAAACTATTCCAAACCTCCATTAGATTCTTAGGGCATGATATTCACAGGGGAACTATAACGCCGATCAACAGATCAATAGAATTTGCAAACAAATTCCCTGATGAAATTAAAGACAAAACCCAACTGCAAAGGTTCCTAGGATGTCTAAACTACGTATCCGACTACATTCCCAAAATACGAATTACCTGTGCACCATTATTTAAAAGACTTCAAAAGAACCCTCCAGCATGGTCAGATAAGCTCACCCAAATAGTCAGGCAAGTCAAAGAAAAGTTCACACATTACCTTGCCTATGCATTCCGCATCCTCATGCATTCATGATAGTAGAGACAGATGCATCTGACATAGGATACGGAGGCATACTGAAACAAAGATTCACCAATGCATCACAAGAACAGTTAGTTAGATTCCACTCTAGTATTTGGATTGGCCCTCAGAAATCATATTCTACAATTAAAAAGGAAATACTCTCCATTGTCCAATGCATTTCCAAATTTCAAGATAATCTTTTGAACAAAAAATTCCTTCTTCGTATAGACTGCCAGTCTGCCAAATATATTCTTGAAAAAGACGTTCAAAATATTGCATCTAAACAAATCTTTGCTAGATGGCAAGCTATTCTTTCTGTTTTCGATTTTACTATTGAATATCTCAGAGGTTCTAATAACTCTTTACCTGATTTTCTAACTCGTGAATTCCTGACTACAGCTTCAGCATGAATCAGACTCCAAGCCCCTACCAACTACCCTGCAAAAACATCAAACCTCGCAAAAGAAGAACCAACAGTTCTCAGACTACTCCCTTACCCCTTCCGAGCGACTAATATTCTTTCGACAGGATCGAGAAGATCTAACTTTAGAAATCATAGAAAAACTCCCCGATGAACTCTATTACAGAATCGCACAAACCCCTAGTACTGCTGAAGCCAATCTAATTCATAAAATAAACCAGCTTCACCATTCACCGCCTGAAGGATCCAACCTAGTCATCAGACCAAATTCCTATTTTTCAAAACTTCTGCTAAATCCAACCACGCCCCAATCTCAAAAAATTTGGGCTATAGAAAATGGTCTTTGTTATGGACTTGTCTCCCATTCCTATAAGGATCGAATCCATCTATTTCCAACATTAACCGCGCTTCTTTAAAATTAAAAGACCTCTGCTCAGACAAACTTTACTTCAAATTCCACTCAACTCCACCCACCTGGGAGAATATTGAAGACTACGAACCAGCCCAACATATAGTACTTGTCACAGAATACTTCGGCTGGTGGGACTCCATTCCAACCCAATTCCTCGCAACTGATGACAGATTCTACAAAGAAGGATATCATCCTGTTCCGCCAGAAATATCAGAAATAAATTTATCAATAGAAAAGACCCGGACTCAACTACAAATACAAAGCACTATGGAAGCCTTCCCGATGGGTTTTCACATCTTCCATCATTCACAAAACTGGATCTTTATCACCAACGTCCAGGGCATCTTAAAGACGCTGGTACCAAAGTTCACAGGAAACTTTATTCATGAACCTCGACGATGGCTGTGAACATTCCAAGAGGGCATCAAGAGTCTCCTCCTCAACTAAATATAGATATCTACCAGCAAGAACCAGCATGTATTGATATGTATAAAAAAAAACAGAGAGAGAGAAAAAAGTGACTCAAAGACAGACAGATTCCTCTCCGGCAAAGGACGACATGACTCAAAGGCAGATTCCTCCCCGACAGAGGACGACAAGACTCAAAGGTGACTCAAAGAAAGGTAGATTCCTCTCCGACAAAGGACGACATGACTCAAAGGCAGATTCCTCCCCGGCAAAGGACGACATGACTCAAAGGCAGATTCCTCCCCGACATAGGACGACACGACTCAAAAGTGACTTAATGGCAGACAGACTCCTTCCCGACAAAGTAAGAAAAGACTCAAAGCAAAGAAACGACAAGATTCCCCGCCAACTCATCACTCCAGAAGGATCGACTCCTCTCTATAAATTCAAGGCCTCCTCGTCCATTCAAGGCAGAGCGAAATCAGAGCAGAAAAAAGAGCAGAAAACAGAGCAAAATTCCACTTTGTAATCCTCCTTCTCTCCTTAGAATTCTAAGTTGTATTCAAGTTGCTTCCTGTATTCAAGTTGCTTCCTGTATCCAAAGACACTTAATTCAAGCCAAGTTTCTGTAAGCTCTCACCTTTGTAATCTATTAATATTTCATCCTTTATTCCAATTTTAAGCATTCCATATTAAGTAGAATTTGCATTCATCCTATCGATCAAAAGCTCACACAACAGGGTTGCATTGCGCACCTCCAACTCATTTTAAGAGGAATTAAGGAGGCAGAAGTACAGAACCCCTCACAAGGTATTCGGCTTCTAGTCCTGTTAACGAGCGATCGTTCATACATACTCACTGTGCACTAATTACTGTTCATAATTACTATTCACAGTTACTGTTCATAATTACTGTTCACAGTTACTGTTCAAAATTACTGTTCATGAGTACTGTTCATACACTGTTCATACATACGGTACTGTTCATATATATGAAAATTCACTGTTCATATACTGTTCATACATAACGTGAATTCAAAGTTCTCTCCCTGTTTAGGTCTTATTCAACTCTTATAAGGCCTAGTTCAGGCCAATCGGGGCTGAAAGTTTGACTTCTGGTCAAACTCTAATTAACACTAGAAACAAGATTAATTAGGAGAAATAGCATATGGAAATTATGTAATACGACTCACGGCTTTTGAAAACCATATTTCCTCCCGTTTGGGCCCTATTCGAATCTTATAATGCTTAATTAGGCCAGTCTGGGCTAAATGTTTGATTTTTAGTCAAACTTCCCAATTTAGAATAGAAATAAGTTTAATTAGTAGTTATCATATAAAAAAAACTTTGTGATACTATTCTCAGTGCTTGAAAACATTGTTTTCTTCTCGTTTGGGCCCTATTCGGCTCTTAAATGCTAATTCTGGCCAAACAGGGTTGGTTGGTCCAACTTCTAGATTAAGACTGAAAATAAGTTTAATTAGTAGTACTTGTGCGTAGAAACTATGTAATACTATTCTCAGCTCTTTAAAGCATGTTTTCTCCCTGTATAGGCCATATTCGGCTCTAATTAGACCTAGTTCTGGCCAATCGAGGCTGAAAGTTTCATTTTTGATCAAACTTCCTATTAAGACTTAAAACAAGTTTATTTAGTAGTAATTATAAATGAAAACCATGTAATACTACTCCCAGCTCTTGAAAATCACATTTTCTATCCATTAGGGCCCTATTCTGCTTTTATAAAGCCTACTTCAGACCAATCGGGGCTGAAAGTTTGACATTTGGTCAACTTCTCAATTATCACTAGAAACAAGGTCAATTAGCAGTAATTATACATAAAACTATGTAATACTACTTATAGCTCTTGAAGACAATGTTTTCCTCCAGTTTGGGCCTTATTCGGTTCTTATAAGCCTAGTTCAGGCCAATCGGGACTGAAAGTATGACTTTTTGTCAAATTTTACAATTAACTCTGTAAATAAGGTTAATTAGTAGTAACTGTATATAAAAAAGATGTAACACCACTCTCAGTTCTTGAAAACCATGTTTTCCTCCCGTTTAGGCCTAATTCGACGCTTACAAGGCCTAGTTCAGGCCAGTAAGGGTTGAAGGTTTGACTTTTAGTTAAATTTCCTAATTAAGAATAGAAAAAAGTTTAATTAGTAGTAATTATACATAAAAACTATGTTATACTACTTTTGGCTTTTGAAAACTGTATTTTCCTCCTGTTTGAACCCTATTCGGCTCTTATAAGGCCCAGTTCAGGCTAATTGGAGCTGAAAGTTTAACTTTTGGTCAAACTCCTAATAACCATTAAAATAAAGTTAATTAGTAGTAATTGTCCAACGAAACTATGTAATACCATTTAAGGCCCTTGAAATCAAGTCCCTATTTTGCTCTCATAAGGTCTAGTCTAGGCTAATCGGGGCTGAAAGTTTGACGTCTGATCAAACTTCCAAATTAAGAATTGAAACAAGTTTAATTAGTAGTTGTTATATATAGAAACAATGTGATACTACTACCGGCTCTTGAAAATCATGTTTTCTCCCTGTTTGGGCCCTATTTGTCTCTTATAAGGCCATGTTCCAGCCAATCATCGTTGGAAGTTTGACTTTCAGTCAAACTTCCTAACTAAGATTAGAACAAGTTTAATTAGTTGTAATTATACATAACAACTATGTCATACCACTTCCGGCTCTTGAAAACCTCATTTTCTCCCCGTTTGGGCCCTAATAGGCTCTTATAAATAAGGCCGAGTCAGGCCAATCGAGGCTAAAAGTTTGATTTTGCTCAAACTTCTCAAATAACACTAGAAACAAGGTTAATTAGTAGTAATTGTACGTAGAAACTATAGAATACCACTCTCAGCTCTTGAAAACTATGTCTTCCTCTTCTTTGGGCCCTATTCGGCTCTTATAAGTCCTGCTGAAGTTTAAATTTTGGTCAAACTTACTCATTAAGACTATAAACAAGTTTTATTGGTAAGATTTATGCATAAATATTATGTAATACAGCTCTCAGCTCTTGAAAAGTGCATTTTCTCCCCGTCTAGACCTTATTCGACTCTTATAAGGCATAGGTAAGGCCAATCGAGACTGAAAGTTTGACTCTTAATCAAACTTCCTAAGTAGCACTAGAAACAATGTTTGTTAGCAGTAATTATACATAAAAACTATGTAATAATACTCCCAGCTCTTGAAATTACGTTTTCCCCGCGTTTGGGCCCTATCGGCTCTCAGAAGACCTAGTTAAGGCCAATCTGGGTTGAAAGTTTAACTTTTACTTAAACTTCTAAATTAATTCTAGAAATAAGATTAATTAGTAGTAATTGTACATATAAACCATATTTTCCTCCCATTTGGGCCCTATTCGGCTCTTATAAGCCCTAGTTCAGGCAAATAAGAGCTGAAGGTTTGACTTTTTGTCAAACTTCTCAATTAAGATTAGAAATAATATTAATTAGCAGTGATTATACATAAAAACTATGTAGTACCATTCACGGCCCCTTAAAAATCATGTTTTCCTCCTGTTTGGTCCTTATTCGATTCATATAATGCCTAGTTCAAGCCAATCGGGGCTGAAAGTTTGACTTTTGGTCAAACTTTCAAATTATGACTAGAAACAAGTTTAATTAGGAATAATTGTATATGAAAACTATGTGATACTACTCTTAGCTCTTGAACACTATATTTTATTCCCGTTTGAGCCCTATTCGGCTCTTATAAGGCCTAGTTTAGGATATTCAGAGCTGAAAGTTTAACTTTTGATCAAACTTTTAAATTAATACTAGAAACAAGGTTAATTAGCAGTAATTATACATAGAAGCTATGCAATACCACTTTCATCTATTGAAAACCAAGTTTTCCTCTCGTTTGGTCCATATTCGGCTCTACTTAGGCTTAGTTCAGGCCAATTGGTGCTGAAAGTTTGTTTTTTTGGTCAAACTTTAAAATTAAGAACAAAAATAAGTTTAATTAGTAGTAATTATACACATAAACTTGGTAATTCTAATCCCGACTCTTGAAATCACGTTTTCTCATTATTTGGGCCCTTTCGCCTATTAAAGACCTTATTCAGGCCAATCGAGGTTGAAAGTTTGACTTTTGATAAAAAAATCCCAATTAAGACTAGAAATAAGTTTAATTAGTAGTAATTATGCATAAAAACTAATTAATACTACTCTTCGCTCTTGAAAACCACGTTTTCTCCATGTTTGGGCCCTATTCGCTCTTATAAGGCCTCAGGCCTATCGAGCTGAAAGTTTGACTTTATGTAAAACTTCCCAATCAACACTAGAAATAAGTTTAATTAGCAGTAAATATTTATAAAAACTATATAATATCACTCACGACTCTTAAAAACCATGTTTTCTTGTAGTTCGGGCCTTATTCGGCTCTTATATGGCCCAGTTCAAGCTAATTAGAACTGAAAGTTTGACTTTTTGTTAAACTTCCCAATTAAAAGTAGAAAAAAGGAAAATTTGTATTAATTATATATAGAAACTATGTAATATCACTCTCAACTCTTGAAAACCTTATTTTCTTCCCATTTAGGCCCTATTATGCTCTTAATAAAGCCTAGTCAGCCCAATAAGGGCTGACGGTGTGAGTTTTGGTCAAACTTTCAAATTAAGACTAGAAACAAGTAAATTAGTAATAATTATATATAAAAACTACATAAAACTACTCTTGGCTCTTGAAAACTTCATTTTCTCCTTGTTTGGGCCCTATTCGATTCTTATATGGCTTAGTTCAGGGCAATCAGAGCTGAAAGTTTGATTTTTGATTAAATTTCAAATTAAGAATAGAAATAAATTTAATTAGTAGTAGTATACATAGAAACTATGTGATACTACTCCCAGCTTTAGAATACTAACTTTTCTCCCGTTTGGGCATTCGGCTCTTATAATTCCTAGTTCAGGCTAATCGGGGCTAAAATTTGACTGACTTTTGGTTTAACTTCCAAATTAAGAATAACAACATGGTTAATTTATATTAATTGCATATAAAAACTATATAATACCACTCAGCTCTTGAAGCCATATTTTCTTCCCGTTCGGGCACTATACTGTAATTATAAGGCCTATTTCAGGCCAATAAGGGCTTAATGTTTGACTTATGGTCAAACTTCCTAATTTAAAACTTAAAACAATTTTAATTAATAGTATAGCGCCCAAATGGGAAACCGCCTTTTCTCCCGTTTGGGCCCTATTCGGCTCTTATAAGGCCTACTTTAGGCTATCAAGGGCTGAAATTTTAATTTTTTGTCAAACTTCCTAATTAACACTAGAAACAAGGTTAATTCGCAGTAATTGTATATGGAAACTATGTAATATCACTCTTACCTCTTGAAAATCATGTTTTCCTCTTCTTTGGGCCCTATTTGGCTCTTATAAGGCCTAGTTTTTGGCCAATCGGGACTGAAAGTTTGACTTTTGGTCAAACTTACAAATTAAGAATAGAAACAAATTAATTATTTGTAGTTTATATATAGAAATTATATGAACTACTCCCGAATCCTGAAAACCATGGTTTCTCCCTGTTTAGGCCCTATACAGCTCTTATAAGACCTGGTTCAGGCCAATCGGCGCTGAAAGTTTGACTTTTAGTAAAACTTCCCAATTAAGACTAGAAACAAGTTTAAGTAGTAGTAATTACACATAAAAACTATGTAACACTACTCCCGACTCTGGAAAACCTCGTTTTCTCCCAGTTTGAGCCCAAATCGGCTCTTATAAGGCTTACTAAGGCCAATCGGAGCTGAAAGTTTAACTCTTGGTCAAACTTTTCAATTAACACTAGAAACAAAGTTAATTAGTAGTAATTATACATAGAAATTATGTAATACCATTCATGGCCCTTGAAAACCAGGTTTTCCTCCCGTTTGGTCCCTATTCGGCTCTTATAAAGCCTAGTTCAGGCCAATAGGGGCTGAAAGTTTGACTTACAGTAAAACTACCCAATTAAGACGAGAAACAAGTTTAAATAGCAGTAATTATACATTAAACTATATATTACTTGTCCTTGCTCTTGGAAACCTTGTTTTTCCCTGTTTGTACCTTATTCGGCTCTAATATTATAAGTTCTAGTCCAGACCAAACAGGGCTGAAACTTTGACTTTTAATCAAACTTCATAATTAACACTAGAAATAAGGTTAATTAGTCATAATTTTACATATAAACTATGTAATACCATTCACAGCCCTTGAAAACTATGTTTTCCACCCTTTTGGTCTCTATTCGGCTTTTATAAAACCTAGTTCAGGCCAAGTAGGGCTGAAAATTTGACTCTTGATCAAACTTCACAATTAACACTAAAAACAAGGTTATTTAGTAGTAACTATATATAAAAACTATATAATACCATTCACGACCCTTGAAAATCATGTTTTCCTCCCGTTTAGTCCCTTTTCGACTCTTATAAAGCTAATCAAGGCTGAAAGTTTCACTTTTGATCAAACTTTCAAATTAAGAATAGAAAAAAGTTTAATTTATAGTGGCTATACATAAAAACTTTGTAATACTACTCTCGGCTCTTAAAAACCTCCTGTCTTTTGGCCAAATTTTCAATAAACACTAGAAATAAGGTTAATTAGTCGTAATTGCATATAGAAACTATTTAATACCACTCACGGCTCTTGAAAATCATGTTTTTCTCTCGTTGGGGCCCGATTTGGTTCTTATAATGCGTAGTTCAGGCCAATTGGGGCTGAAGGTTTGACCTTTGGTCAAACTTCCCGATTAGGAATAGAAACAAGTTGAATTAGTAATAATTGCATATAAAAAATATGTGATACTATTCTCGGATCTTGAAAATCATGCCTTCGCCCTGTTTGTGGCCTATTTGGCTCTGACAATGCCTAGTTCAGGCCAATCGGGGCTAAAATTTAACTTTTAGTCAAACTTCCAGATTAAGATGAGAAACAACTTTAATTTGTAGTAATTGAACATAAAAATTATGTAATACTACTATCAGCTCTTTAAAACCACATTTTCCCCTCGTTTGGACCATATTCGGCTCTTATAAGGCCTTCTTCATGCCAACGATATTGAGAGTTTGACTTTTAGATAGAACTTCCCAATTAACACTAGAAACAAGGTTAATTAGCAGTAATTGTACATAAAAACTATGTAATACTACTCACGGCTCTTGAAAAACCTTGTTTTCCTCTCATTTGGAGTCTTATTCGGCTCTTATAAGGCCTACCTTAGGCCAATCGGGCTGAAAATTTTACTTTTGGTCGAACTTCCCAATTAAGATAGAAACACATAAAATTAGTAGTAAATTTAAATAAAAACTATGTAATACCACAAAAGGCTCTTAAAAATATATTTTCTCTCCGTTTGAACCCTATTCGACTAAGGCTTAATTCAGGTAAATCGGGGCTGAAAGTATGACTTTTGGTCAAACTTTCAGATTAAGACTTGAAATTACATTTATTAGCCGTAATTTTGTACGGAATCTATATAATACTACTCCCGGCTCTTGAAAAATCATGTTTTTTTCCCCGTTTAGCCCTTATTCTGCGCTTATAAAGCCGAATTCAGGGCAATCGGGGCTGAAAGTTTGACTCTTGAAAACCTTGTTTTCTCCCTGGTTGGGCCCTAATCGGCTATTATAATGCCTAGTTTAGGTCATTCGGGACTAAAAGTTTGACTTTTGGTCAAACTTTCTCATTAACACTAGAAACAAGGTTAATTTGTAGTAATTATATATAAAAACTATGTAACACCATTCACGGCCTTTGAAAATCATGTTTTCCTCCCGTTTGGCCCTTATCGGCTCTGATGAAGCCCAGTTCATGGCAATCGGGGCTGAAAGTTTGACTTTTAGTCAAACTTCTCTATTAAGACTAGAAACACTTTTGAAAATTGCATTTTCTTCTCGGTTGGACCTTATTTGGCTCTTATAAGGACTAGTTCAGGTTAATCAGGGCTGAAAGTTTGACCAAAAGGTCAAACTTTCCAATTTAATATTAGAAATAAGGTTAATTAGTAATAATTGTATATATAAACTATACAATACCACTCTCAGCCCTTGAAAATCATGTTTTCTCCCGTTTGGGCCCTATTTGGCTCATATAAGGTCTAATTCAGGCTAATCGGGGCTGAAAGTTTGACTCTAGGTAAAACTTCTCAATTAAGACTATAAACTAGTTTAATTAGTAGTAGTTATATATAAAAACTATGTATTATTACTCTTGGCTCTTAAAACCTCGTTTTCTGCCCGTTTGGGTCTTAATCGACCATTATATAACGTTTTGTTCAGGCCAATCGGGACTGAAAGTTTCACTTTTGGTAAAACTTCTCAATTAAACTAGAAACTAGTATAATTAGTAGTAATTATATATAAAACTATGTATTACTACTCCTGACTTTTAAAAAATGTATTTCTCCACGTTTGGACCCTATTAGGCTCTTATAAGGCCCTTTCAGGCCAAGAGGGGCTAAAAGTTTCAGTTCTGGTCAAACTTCCCAATTAATACTAGAAAAAAGGTTAATCAATAGAAATTGTAAATAGAACTATGTAATACCATTCTCGGCCCTTGAAAATCATGTTTTCCTCCCGTTTGGTCTCTATTCGGCTCTTATAAGGCCTACTTCAGGCCAATCGGGACTAAAAGCTTGACTTTTAGTAAAACTTCTCGATTAAGACTAAAAACTAGTTTAATTAGTAGTAATTATACATAAAAACTATGTATTACTACTCTCGGCTCTTGAAAACCTTGTTTTCTCCCCATTTGGGCCCCAATCGGCTATTTTAAGGCCTAGTTCACGCCAATCAGGGCTCAAATTTGACTTTTGGTCAAACTTCCCAATTAACACTATAAACAAGATTACTTCTGGTCAAACTTCCCAATTAACTCTATAAATAAGACTAATGTGTAGTGATTGTACATAGAAACTATTTAATACTATTCACGGCCCTTGAAAACCATGTTTTCCTTTCGTGTGGTCTCTAATTCGGCACTTATAAGGCCTAATTCAGGCCAATCAGAGATGAAAGTTTGACTTTTGGTCAAACTTAGAAATAAGTTTAATTAGTAGTAATTATACATAAAAACTATATCATTCTACTTTCGTCTCTTGAAAACCTTATTTTCTCCCTGTTTGGGTTTTGTTCGGCTCATAAGGCCTAGTTCAGGCTGATAAGGGTTGAAAGTTTGACTTTTGGTCAAACTTTCGAATTAACACTAGAAATAAGGTTAATTAGTTCTAATTGTACATAAAAACTATGTAATACCACTCTCAGCACTTGAAAACCTTGTTTTCTCCCGTTTTAGTCCTATTTTGCTTTAATAAGGCCTAATTCAGGTTAATAAGACTGAAGGTTTGACTTTTGATTAAACTTTATAATTAAGACTAAAAACAAGTTTAATTAGTGGTAATTATACATAAAAACTATGTCATGCTACTCTCAGCTCTTGAAAACCTCGTTTTCTCCCCGTTTGGCCCCAATCGGCTCTTATAAGGCTTACTCAGGCCAATAGGGGATGAAAGTTTAGCTCTTGTCAAACTTTTTAATTAATACTAGAAATAAAGTTAATTAGTAGTAATTGTACATAGAAACTATATAATACCATTCATGGCCCTTGAAAACCATGTTTTCCTCCCATTTGGTCCCTATTCGGCTCTTATAAAGCCTAGTTCAGGCCAATCGGGGATGAAATTTTGACTTATGGTAAAACTACCCAATTAAGATGAGAAACAAGTTTAAGTAGTAGTAATTATATATAAACTATATATTACTTCTCCTTGCTCTTGGAAACCTTATTTTTCGCTGTTTGTACCTTATTCGGCTCTAAAATTATAAGGTCTAGTCCAAACCAAATAGGGCAGAAAGTTTGATTTTTAGTCAAACTTCACAATTAACACTAGAAATAAGGTTAATTAGTCATAATTGTACATATAAACTATGTAATACCATTTACAGCCCTTGAAAACTATATTTTCCTCCCTTTTGGTCCCTATTCGGCTCTTATAAGAGCTAGTTCAGGCCAAGCAGGGTTGAAAATTTGACTCTTGATCAAACTTGCCAATTAACACTGAAAATAAGGTTAATTAGTAGTAATTGTATATATAAACTATGTAATACCATTCACGACCTTTGAAAACCATGTTTTCCTCCCATTTAGTCCCTTTTCGACTCTTATAAGGCCAATCAGGGCTGAATGTTTTACGTTTGATCAAACTTTCAAATTAAGAATAGAAAAAAGTTTAATTTAATAGTAGTTATTCATAAAAACTTTGTAATACTACCTCAGTTCTTAAAAACCTCGTTTTCTCCCTATTTGACCCTATTCAGCTCTTATAAGGCTTAGTTTAGGCCAATCAGGGTTAAAAGGTTGTCTTTTGTCAAACTTCCAATTAATACTAGAAATAAGGTTAATTAGTCGTAATTGCATATAGAAACTAATTAATACCAATGTACGGCTCTTGAAAATCATGTTTTTCTCTCGGTGGGGCCCGATTTGCTTCTTATAATGCGTAGTTCAGGCAAATTGGGGCTGAAGGTTTGACTTTTGGTCAAACTTCCCATTTAGGAATAGAAACAAGTTTAATTAGTAATAATTATACATAAAAAATATGTGATACTATTCTCGGCTCTTGAAAATCATGCTTTCTCCCTGTTTGTAGCCTATTGGCTCTTACAATGCCTAGTTCATGCCAATCGGGGCTAAAATTTAACTTTTGGTCAAACTTTCAGATTAAGATGAGAAACAACTTTAATTTGTAGTAATTGAACATAAAAATTGTGTAATACTACATCAGCTCTTTAAAACCACATTTTCCCCTCGTTTGGGCTATATTCGGCTCTTATAAGGCCTTGTTCAGGCCAATCGGGGCTGAAAGTTTGACTTTTGATCAAACTTTATAATTAAGAGTAAAACCGTTTAATTAGTAGTAATTATACATAAAAACTATGTCATTCTACTCCCGGCTCTTGAAAACCTCGTTTTCTCCCTATTTGGGCTTTGTTTGGCTCTCAAAGGCCTAGTTCAGGCTGATAGGGGCTGAAAGTTTGACTTTTAGTCAAACTTCCCAATTTACACTAGAAATGAGGTTAATTAGTACTAATTATATATAAAAACTATGTAATACCACTCTCAGCACTTGAAAACCTGATTTTCTCCCGTTTGGGTCCTATTCGGCTCTAATGAGGCCTAGTTCAGGCTAATAAGAATTGAAGGTTTTACTTTTGGTCAACTTTATAATTAAGACTAAAAATAAGTTAATTAGTAGTGATTATACATAAAAACTATGTTATACTACTCTCGGCTATTGAAAACCTTATTTTTTTCCTGTTTGGGCCCTAATCGGCTCTTATAAGGCCTAATTCAGGCCAATCGGGGCTGAAAGTTTGACTCTTGGTCAAACTTTTCAATTAACACTAGAAACAAAGTTAATTAGTAGTAATTGTACATAGAAACTATGTTATACCATTCATGACCCTTTAAAATCATGTTTTCCTCCCGTTTGGTCCTATTCGACTTTTATAAAGCCAAGTTCAGACCAATCGGGGCTGAAAGTTTGACTTTTGGTAAAACTTCCCAATTAAGATGATAAACAAGTTTAATTAATAGTAATTATACATAAAACTATTTATTACTTCTCCTTGCCCTTGGAAATCTTATTTTTCCCCGTTTGTACCTTATTTGGCTTTTATACTATAAGGTCTAGTCCTCAAACAGGGCTGAAAGTTCACAATTAACACTAGAAATAAGGTTAATTAGTCGTAATTGTACATATAAACTATGTAATACCCATTCATAGCCCTTGAAAACTATGTTTTTCTCCCTTTTGGTCCCTATTCGGCTCTTATAAGACCTACTTCAGGCCAAGTAGGGCTGAAAGTTTGACTCTTGATCAAACTTCCAATTAACACTGAAAAAAGGTTAATTAGTAGTAATTGTATATAAAAACTATGTAATACCATTCACGGCCCTTGAAAACCATGTTTTCTTACCGTTTAGTCCCTTTTCACTTCTCATAAGGCCAATCTGGGCTGAAAGTTTTACTTTTGATCAAACATCCAAATTAAGAATAGAAAAAAGTTTAATTTATAGTGGTTATACATAAAAACTTTGTAATACTACTCTCGGCTCTCAAAAACGTCATTTTCTCCATATTTTAACCCTATTCAGCTCTTATAAGGCCTAGTTCAGGCCAATCAGGGTTAAAAGTTTGACTTTTGGTCAAACTTTCAAATAACACTAGAAACAAGGTTAATTAGTCATAATTCCATATAGAAACTATTTAATACCACTCACGGCTCTTGAAAGCCATGTTTTCCTCTTGTTTGGGCCCGATTTGGTTCTTATAATGTGTAGTTTAGGCAAATTGGGGCTGAATGTTTTACTTTTGGTCAAACTTCCCGATTAGGAATGGAAACAAGTTTAATTAGTAATAATTATACATAAAAAATATGTGATACTATTCTCGGTACTTGAACATCATGCTTTCTCACTGTTTGTGGAATATTCGGCTCTTACAATGCCTAGTTTAGGAAATCGGGGCTAAAATTTAACTTTTGGTCAAACTTTCATATTAAGATGAGAAACAAGTTTAATTTGTAGTAATTGAACATAAAAATTATGTAATACTATTATAGCTCTTTAAAATCATATTTTCTTCCCGTTTGGATCATATTCGGCTCTTTAAGGCCTTATTCAGGCCAATTGGTGTAGAAATTTTAACTTTTGATCAAACTTCACAATTAAGAGTAGAACAAGTTTAATTAGAGTAATTATACATAAAAATTATGTAATAAACTCATGACTCCTGAAAATCGCATTTTCTCCCTATTTGGGCCCTACTTGGCTCTTATAGGGCCTAATTTAGGTCAATTGAGGGTGAAAGTTTGACATTAGATCAAACTTTCTAATTAACACTAGAAACAAGGTTAATTAGCATTAATTGTATAAAAAAAACTACGTAATACTGCTCATAGCTCTTGAAAATCTTATTTTCCTCCCATTTAGGTCTTATTCGGCTCTTATAAGCCTAGCTCAGGCCAATCAGGGCTGAAAGTTTTACTTTCGGTCAAACTTCCTTATTAAGACTAGAAACACATTAAATTAGTAGTAAATTTACATAAAAATTATGTAATACCACTCAAAGCTCTTGAACATGTTTTCCCCCTGTTTGAATCTTATTCGACTAAGGCGTAAATCAGGTAAATTAGGGCTAAAAGTATGATTTTTGGTCAAACTTTCAGATTAAGACTTGAAACAACATTAATTAGCAGTAAATGTGTATAAAATCTATGTAATACTGCTCCCGGCTCTTGAAAAATCACGTTTTCTCCCCGTTTGGGCCCTATTCTATGATTATAAAGCCGAGTTCAGGGCAATCGGGGCTGAAAGTTTAACTTTTAACAAAATTTTCTAATTAAAACTAGAAACAAGTTTAATTTGTAGAAACTATATATAGAACTACGTAATTCTACTCCCGGCTATTGAAAACCTCGATTTATCCCCGTTTAGGCCCAATTCGGCTCTTATAAGACATATTTGAGGCTAATCAGGGCTGAAATTTGACTTTTGATCAAATTTGATAATTAAGACTAGAAACAAAGTTATTTAATAGTAAATATACATAGAAACTATGTAATTCCACTCCCGGCTCTTTGAAAATCTTGTTATCTCCTCGTTTAGCCTTTATTCGGCTCTAATAATACCTAGTTCAGGCCAATCGGGGCTGAAAATTTGACTTTTGGTCAAACTTTCAGATTAAGACTAGGTCTAGTTCAGGACAATTGGGGCTGAAAGTTTGACAATTGGTCAAACTTTCCAATTAACACTAGAAACAAAGTTAATTAGTAATAATTGAACATAGAAACTATGTAATACCTTTCACAGCCCTTAAAAATCATGTTTCCTCCCGTTTGGTCCCTATTCGGCTCTTATAAGGACTACTTTAGGTCAATCGAGACTGAAAGTTTGACTTTTAATAAAACTTCCTAATTAAGAATAGAAACAAGTTTAATTCGTAGTAATTATACATAAAAACTATGTAATACCCTCGGCTCTTGAAAACCGCATTTTCTTCTTGTTTGGACCCTATCTAGCTATAAGGCCTAATTCAGGCCAATCGGGGCTAAAAGTTTGATTTTTTGGTCAAAATTCACAATTAACACTAGAGAAAAAGTTAATTAGTAGTAATTGTATATAAAAACTTTGTAATACCATTCACGACCCTTGAGAACCATGTTTTTCTCTTGTTTGGTCTCTTTTCGGCTCTTATAAGGCTAATTTAGGCCAATGGGTTGAAAGTTTGACTTTTGGTCAAACTTACAAATTAAGAATAGAAACAAGTTTAATTTATAGTTGTTATACATAAAAACTATGTAATCCACTCTCGGCTCTTGAAAATCGTATTTTCTTCCCGTTTAGGTCTTATTCAGCTCTTATAAGTCCTAATTCAGGCAAATCAGGGCTGAAAGTTTGACTTCTGGTCAAACTTCCAATTAACAGTAGAAACAAGATTAATTAGGAGAAATAGCATATAAAAACTATGTAATACCACTCACGGCTCTTGTAAAACCATGTTTCCTCCTGTTTGGGCCCTATCGGCTCTTGTAATGCCTAGTTCAGGCAAGTCTGGGCTAAATGTTTGATTTTTAGCTAAACTTCTTAATTTAGAATAGAAACAAGTTTAATTAGTAGTAATTATATAAAAAAAAACTATGTGATACTACTCTCAGTGCTCGAAAACATTGTTTTCTTCTCGTTTGGGCCCTATTCGGCTCTTACAATGCTAATTCTTGCCAAACGGGGTTGGTTGGTCAAACTTCCAGATTAAGACTGGAAACAAGTTTAATTAGTAGTAATTATAAATAAAAACCATGTAATACTACTCCCGGCACTTGAAAATCGCATTTTTCTACCCTTTAGGGCCTTTATTCTGCTATTATAAAGCCTATTTCAGACCAATCGGGGCTGAAAGTTTGACATTTGGTCAAACTTCTCAATTAACACTAGAAACAAGGTCAATTAGCAATAATTATACATAAAAACTATGTAATCTACTCACAGCTCTTGAAGATAATGTTTTCCTCTAGTTTGGGCCTTATTCGATTCTTATAAATCTAATTCAGGCCAATCGGGACTGAAAGTATGACTTTTTGTCAAACTTTTCAATTAACACTGTAAATAAGGTTAATTAGTAGTAACTGTACATAAAAAATATGGAACACCACTCTCAGTTCTTGAAAACCATGTTTTCCTCCCATTTAGGCCTTATTCGGCTCTTACAAGGCCTAGTTCCGGCCAGTAAGGGCTGAAGGTTTGACTTTTGGTCAAATTTCTTAATTAAGATTAGAAACAGATTTAATTAGCAGTAATTATATATAAAAACTATGTAATACTACTTTCGGGTCTTGAAAACTGTATTTTCCTCCTGTTTGAACCCTATTCGGCTCTTATAAGGCCCAGTTCAGGCTAATCGGAGCTGAAAGTTTGACTTTTGGTCAAACTCCTAATAAGTATTAAAAATAAAGTTAATTAGTAGTAATTGTACATAGAAACTATGTAATTCCAATTAATGGCCTTGAAAATCAAGTCCCTGTTTGGCTCTGATAAGGTCTAGTCCAGGCTAATCGGTGCTAAAAGTTTGACTTCTGATCAAACTTTCAAATTAAGAATAGAAACAAGTTTAATTAGTTGTTGTTATATACAGAAACAATGTGATACTACTCCCGGCTCTTAAAAATCATGTTTTCTCGCTGTTTGGGCCCTATTCGGCTCTAATAAGGCCAAGTTCCAGCCAATCATCGTTGGAAGTTTGACTTTCGGTCAAACTTCCTAACTAAGACTAGAACAAGTTTAATTAGTAACAATTATACATAACAACTATGTCATACGACTTTCGGCACTTGAAAACCTCTCTTTCTCCCCGTTTGGGCCCTAATCGGCTCTTATAAATAAAGCCAAGTCAGACCAATCGAGGCTGAAAGTTTGAGTTTTGCTCAAACTTCCCAAATAATACTAGAAACAAGGTTAATTAGTAGTAATTGTACGTAAAAAACTATATAATACCACTCTCAGCTCTTGAAAACCATGTTTTCATCCTCTTTGGGCCCTATTCGGCTCTTATTAGTCCTGCTGAAGTTTGAATTTTGGGCAAACTTCCTCATTAAGACTATAAACAAGTTTAATTAGTAAGATTTATGCATAAATATTATGTAATACTGCTCTCAACTCTTGAAAAGTTCTTTTTCTCCCCGTCTAGACCTTATTCGGCTCTTATAAGGCCTAGTTCAGGCCAATCGAGACTGAAAGTTTGACTCTTAGCCAAACTTTTAGCTTCTATTGGCCTGTATTAGGCCTTATAAGAACCGAATAGAGACCATACGGGAGGAAAATATGGTTTTCAAGAGTCGTGAATGATATTACATAGTTTTTATGCACAATTAGTACTAATTAACTTTATTTCTAGTGTTAATTCAAACTTATGCTCCGATTGGCCTGAATTAGCCCTTATAAGAGCCGATTAGGGGGCCAAATGGGGAAGAAAACGAGGTTTGCAAGAGCCAAGAGTAGTATGCATAGTTTTTTATGTTTAATTACTACTAATTAAACTTATTTCTAGTCTTAATTAGGAAGTTTAACGAAAAGTCAAACCTTCTGATCTTATTGGCCTGACTGAACCAAGCCTTATCTGAGCCGAATAAGGCCCTATCAGGAGAAAACATGATTTTTCAATAGCTGAGAGTGGTATTACATAGTTTCTATATACAATTATTACTAATTACCTTAATTCGAGTGTTAATTAGGAAGTTTGACCAAAAGTCAAACTTTCAGCCCCGATTGCCCTGAACTAGGCTTAATAAGAGCCGAATAAGGCCCAAACGGGGAGAAAACGAGGTTTCAAGAGCCGGGAGTAGTATGACATAGTTTTTTATGTATAATTACTACTAACTAAACTTTTTTTTAGTTGTAATTGGAAAGTTTGATCAATAGTCAAATTTTCAGCCCTGATTGGCCTGAATTAGGCCTTATAAGAGCCGAATAGGTTTAAAACAGGGGGAAACATGTCTTTCAAGAGCTTGGAGTAGTATCGCATAGTTTCTATGTATAACTATTACTAATTAAACTTGTTTTATGCTTAATTTGAAAGTTTGACTGAAAGTCAAATTTTTAACCCCGATTGGCCTGAACTCGGCCATATAAGTGCCAAGTGGGCCCAAACCGGAGGAAAATATGATTTTCAAAAGTTGAGAGTCATATTACATTATTTCTGTATACAATTATAGCTAATTAACATTGTTGATTAGCCTGAACTCGGCCTTATAAGAGCCCAATAGGGCTCAAACGGGAAGAGAATGTTATTTTCAAGAGCTAGGAGTAGTATTACATAGTTTTTTTTGTATAATTACTACTAATTAAATTTATTTCTAGTTTTAAGGGGGACGTTAGATCAAAAGTCAAACTGTCAGCCCCGATTGCTTGAATAGGCCTTATAGAAGCCGAATATGGCCTAAATAGGGAGAAAACATGGTTTTAAAGAGCCAGGAGTTGTATTATATAGCTCTATGTACAATTACTACTACTTAAACTTAATCTGGAAGTTTGACAAAAAGTCAAACTTTCAGCCTTGATTGGCCTGAACTAGGTATTATGAGAGCCAAAAAAACCCAAACGAGGAGATAACGAGACTTTCAAGAGCCGGGAGTGGAATTACATGGTTTCTATGTACATTTACTATTAATTAACTTTGTTTCTAGTCTTAATCGTCAAGTTTGATCAAAAGTCAAATTTCAGCCCTGATTAGCCTCAAATATGCCTTATAAGAGCCGAATAGGGCCCAATCGGTGAGAAATCGAGGTTTTCAATAGCCGGGAGTAGAATTACATAGTTTTATGTATAGTTTCTACAAATTAAACTTGTTTCTAATCTTAATTAGAAATTTTGATTAAAAGTCAAACTTTCAACCCCGATTGCCCTGAACTCGGAGCCAGGAGTTGTATTATATAGCTCTATGTACAATTACTACTACTTAAACTTAATCTGGAAGTTTGACAAAAAGTCAAACTTTCAGCCTTGATTGGCCTGAACTAGGTATTATGAGAGCCAAAAAAAACCCAAACGAGGAGATAACGAGACTTTCAAGAGCCGGGAGTGGAATTACATGGTTTCTATGTACATTTACTATTAATTAACTTTGTTTCTAGTCTTAATCGTCAAGTTTGATCAAAAGTCAAATTTCAGCCCTGATTAGCCTCAAATATGCCTTATAAGAGCCGAATAGGGCCCAATCGGTGAGAAATCGAGGTTTTCAATAGCCGGGAGTAGAATTACATAGTTTTATGTATAGTTTCTACAAATTAAACTTGTTTCTAATCTTAATTAGAAATTTTGATTAAAAGTCAAACTTTCAACCCCGATTGCCCTGAACTCGGCTTTATAATCGTAGAATAGGGGCCAAACAGGGAGAAAACGTGATTTTTCAAGAGCTGGGAGCAGTATTACATAGATTTTATACACATTTACTGCTAATTAATGTTGTTTCAAATCTTAATCTGAAAGTTTGACCAAAAATCATACTTTCAGCCCCAATTTACCTGATTTAGGCCTTAGTCGAATAGGATTCATACGGGGAGAAAACATGTTCAAGAGCTTCGAGTGGTATTACATAGTTTTTATGTAAATTTGCTGCTAATTTAATGTGTTTCTAGTCTTAATGAGGAAGTTTGACCAAAAGTAAAACTTTTAGCCCTGATTGGCCTGAGCTAGCCCTTATAAGAGCCGAATAAGACCCAAATGGGAGGAAAATAAGGTTTTCAAGAGCTGTGAGTAGTATTACATAGTTTTTATGTATAATTAATGCTAATTAACCTTTTTCTAGTGTTAATTAGAAAGTTCGATTTAAAGTCAAACTTTCAGCCCCAATTGACCCTAAATTAGGCCCTATAAGAGCCAAATAGGGAGAAATGTGGTATTCAGGAGTCATGAGTTTATTACATAATTTTTATGTATAATTACCTCTAATTAAACTGGTTCTACTCTTAATTGTGAAGTTTGATCAAAAGTCAAACTCTCAACACTGTTGGCCTTAACAAGGCCTTATAAGAGCCGAATTTGGTCCAAACGAGAAGAAAATGTTGTTTTAAAGAGCTGATAATAGTATTACATAATTTCTATGTTTAATTACTACAAATTAAACTTGTTTCTCATCTTAATCTAGAAGTTTGACCAAAAATTAAATTTTAGCCCCGATTGGCCGAACTAGGCATTGTAAGAGCCGAATAGGCCACAAACAGGGAGAAAGCATGATTTTCAAGTGCCGAGAATAGTATCACATATTTTTTTATGTATAATTATTATTATTCAAACTTGTTTCTATTCCTAATACATTATTTTTTATAATAATTATTATAAGGTACAAAAGGGGAAAACACGGTTTCCAAGAGCAAGGAGAAGTAATACATAGTTTTATGTATAATTACTACTAATTAAACTTATTTCTCTTCTTAATTGGAAAGTTTTACCAAAAGTCAAACTTTCAGCCCCAATTGGTCTAAATTAGGCTTTATAAGAGCCGATAGGGACCAAACAGGAGGAAAACATAGTTTTCAAAGTCCATGAATGGTATTACAAAGTTTCTATGTACAATTACTACTAATTAACTTTGTTTCTAGTGTTAATTAGAAAGTTTGACTAAGAGTCAATCTTTCAGCCCCGATTGGCCTGAATTAGGCCTTATAAGAGCCGATTAGGGCCCAAACGGGGAGAAAATGAGGCTTTCAAGAGCTGAGAGTAGTATGACATAGTTTTTATGTATAATCACTACTAACTAACCTTGTTTTTAGTCTTAATTATAAAGTTTGACCAAAAGTCAAACCTTCAGTTCTTATTAGCCTGAACTAGGCCTCATTAGAGCCGAATAGGACCCAAACGGGAGAAAACAAGGTTTTCAAGTGCTGAGAGTAGTATTACATAGCTTTTATGTACAATTAATACTAATTAGCCTTATTTCTAGTATTAATTGGGAAGTTTGACCCAAAGTCAAACTTTCAGCCCCTATTAGCCTGAATTAGGCCTTAATAAGAACCAAATAAAGCCCAAACAGGGAGAAAACGAGGTTTTGAAGAGATGGGAGTAGAATAACATAGTTTTTATGTATAATTACTACTAATTAAACTTATTTCTAAGGTTGACCAAAAGTCAAACTTTCAACCCCGATTAGCCTGAGCTAGGCCTTATAAGAGTTGGATAGGGACCAAACGGGAGGAAAACATGATTTTCAAGGGCCGTGAATAGTATTACATAGTTTCTATGTACAATTACTACTAATTAACCTTATTTATAGTGTTAATTGAGAAGTTTGATCAAAAGTCAAACTTTCAGCCCCGATTGGCGTGAACTAGGCCTTATAATAGCGATTGGGCCAAAAAGGGGAGAAAATGAGGTTTTCAACTGAGAGTAGTAATACATAGTTTTATGTATAATTACTACTAATTAAACTATTTCTAGTCTTAATTTTGAGAAATTTTACCAAAAGTCAAACTTTTAGCCCCAATTGGCCAGAAGTAGGCCTTATAAGAGCCGAATAGGGACCAAACGGGAGGAAAACATGACTATCAAGGGCCGAGAATGGTATTATATAGTTCTATGTACAATTTTTGTTTATTAACCTTTTCTCTAGTGTTAATTGTGAAGTTTAACCAGAACTGAAACTTTTAGCCTCTATTGGCCTGAAAAGAGCCTTATAAGAGCCTAATATAGTCCCAAACGGGGAGATAATATAGTTTTCAATAAAAGTCAGGAGTAGTAATACATAATTTTTATGTATAATTCTAATAATCATACTAGTTTCTAGTCTTAATTGAGAAGTTTTACCAAAAGTCAAACTTTCAGTCCCGATAAGCCTGAACAAGACCTTATAATAGCCGATTAAGGCCCAAACGGGAAAAAACGAGGTTTCAAGAGCCGATAGTAGTAATACATAGTTTTTATGTATAATTACTATTAATTAAACTAGTTTCTAGTCTTAATTGAGAAGTTTTACCTAAAGTCAAACTTTCAGCCCCGATTAGCCTGAACTAGACCTTATATGAGCTGAATAGGGCCTAAACGGGAGAAAATCATGGTTTTCAAGGGCTGAGAGTGGTATTGCATAGTTTCTACATACAATTATTACTAATTAACCTTGTTTCTAATATTAATTGAAAAGTTTGATTAAAAGTCAAACTTTCAGCCCTGATTGGCCTGAACTAGTCCTTATAAAATCCGAATAAGGTCCAACCAGACAATACAGTTTTCAAAAGCCGGGAGTAGTAATACATAGTTTTTATGTATAATTACTACTAATTAACTACTTTCTAGTCTTAATTAAGAAGTTTGACTGAAAGTCAAACTTTCAGCCCCGATTGGCCTGAACTAGGCATCATAAGATCCGAATAGGGACCAAACGGGAGGAAAACATGGTTTTCAAAGGCCATGAATGGTGTTACATAATTTTTATGTACAATTACCATTAATTAGACTTGTTTTTATTCTTATTTTGGAAGTTAGACCAAAATTCTAACTTTCTCCCCATTAGCTAGAACTAGGCCTTATAATAGCCAAATGGGGTCCAAACTTATGGAAAACATGGTTTTCAAGTGGTGAGAGTGGTATTACATACAATTACTATTAATGAACCATGTTTCTAGTGTTAATTGGGAAGTTTGAGTTAAAATCAAACTTTCAGCCCTACTTAGCCTAAACTAAGCCTTATAAGAGCCGAATAGAGCTCAAACGGGTGAAAATGCAGTTTTCAAGAGCCCAGAGTAGTGTTACATTATTTTTTGTATAATTACTACTAAGTAAACTTGTTTTAAGGTTTAATTAGGAAGTTTGAGAAAAATTCAAACCTTATAAGTGCATATTAGGGCCCAAATGGGAAGAAAATATGGTTTTAAATGTTGAGAGTGCTATTACAAAGTTTCTATGTAGAATTAATATAAATTAATCTTGTTTCTAGTTTTAATTGGGAAGTTTGGCCAAAAGTCAAACTTTCAGCTCTGATTGGCCAAAAGTCAAACTTTTCAGCTCTGATTGGCCTGAACTCGGCTTTATAAGAGCCGAATAGGGCCCAAACAGAGAGAAAACAGGGTTTTTCAAGAGCCGAGAGTAGTATTACATAGATTCTAAAAACTTCTAATTAACCTTATTTCTAGTCTTAATCTAGAAGTTTGACCAAAAGTCATACTTTCAACCCCGATTTACCTAAAGTATGCCTTTGAAGAGCCGAATAGGGCCCAAACGGAGAATAAATATAGTTTTCAAGAGCGTTCAGTAGTATTACATAGTTTTTATGTAAATATACTATTAATTTAATGTGTTTCTAGTATTAATTGGGAAGTTTGACCAAAAGTAAAACTTTCAGCCCGGATTGGTCTGAACTAGGCCCTGTAAGAGCCGAATAGAATCCAAACGAGAGAAATACAAGGTTTTCAAGAGCCATGAGTGGTATTATATAGTTTCTATGTATAATTGCTACTAATTAACCTTGTTTCTCGTCTTAGTTGGGAAGTATGACCAAAAGTCAAACTTTCAGCCCTGATTGGTTTAAACTAGGGCCTTATTAGAGTCGAATAGGACCCAAATAGGAGGAAAACAAGGTTTTCAAGAGATGTGAGTGGTATTACATTGTTTCTATGGACAACCACTGCTAATTAACCTTATTTCTAGTGTTAGTTGGGATGTTTAACCAAAAGTCAAATTTTCAGCTAATTGGCATGAACTAGGCTTTATAAGAGCCGAATAGGGCGCAATAGGGAGAAAATGCAGTTTTCAAGAGCCGATAATTGTATTACATAGATTTAATATATAATTACTACTAATTAAACTTGTTTCTAGTCTTAGTTGGGAGGTTTGATCTAAACTCAAACTTTCTGTCTTGATTGGCCTGAACATGGCCTTATAAGGGCCGAATATAACTTAAACGGGAAGAAAATTTGGTTTTAAAGCGTCAAGAGTAGTATTACATACTTTCTATGTTCAATTACTTCAAATTAAACTTGTTTTTAATCTTAATCTGAAAGGTTAACCAGAGGTCAAACGTAACGTTTAGCCCCGATTAGTCTGAATTAGGCATTATAAAAGCCGAATAGGGCACAAAAGTGGAGAAAATATGGTTTTCAAGAGCCGGGAGTAGTATCGCATAGTTTTTATATAAAATTACTACTAATTAAACTTGTTTCTATTCTTAATCGGGAAGTTTGACCAAAAGTCAAACCTTGAGCCCTGATTGGCCTGAATTATACATTATAAGAGCTGATTGGGGCCCAAACTGGAGGAAAACATGGTTTTCAAGTGCTGAGAGTGGTATTACATAGTTTTATGTACAATTACTGCTAATTAACCTTATTTCTAGTGTTAATTGAAAGTTTAACCAAAAGTCAAACCTTCAGCCCCGATTGGCCTGAATTGCACATTATAAGAGCTATAGGGCCTAAATCAAAGGAAAACATGGTCTTCAAGTGCTGAGAGTGGTATTACATAATTCGATGTATAATTACTGCTAATAAACCTTATTTCTAGTGTTAATTGAAAGTTTGACCAAAAGTCAAACTTTCAACCTTGATTGGCCTGAACTGGGCTTTATAAAAGCTGAATAGGGCCTAAACAGGGAGAAAACGAGATTTTCAAGAGCCAAAAAAAGTATTACATAGTCTTATATATAACCACTATAAATTAAACTTGGTTTTATTCTTAATCTGAAAGTTGACCAAAAGTCAAACTTTCAGCCTCGATTGGCCTGAACTCGGCCAAATAAGCGCCAAATATGGCCCAAACCAGAGGAAAACATGGTTTATAAGAGCTGAGAGTGGTATTACGTAGCTTCTATGTATAATTACTGCAATTAATCGTGTTTCTAATATTAATTGAAAAGTTAAACCAAATATCAAACTTTTAGCTCCGATTGGTTTGAACTCGACCTTATAAGAGCTAATAAGGCCCAACAAGGAGAAATTGTGGTTCTCAAGAACTGGAAGTAGTATTTCATAGTTTTTATGTTTATTACTACTAACTAAACTTGTTTCTAGTCTTAGTTAGAAAGTTTGAACAAAAATCAAACTTTCAGGCCCGATTAGCTTGCACTAAGCCTTATAAGAGCCGACTATGGCCCAAATGGGAGGAAAACATGGTTTAAAGAGCCAAGAGTTGTATTACATAATTTCTATGTACAATTACTACTACCTAAACTTGTTTCTAGTCTTAATTTGGAAGTTTTAACCAAAAGTCAAACTTTCAGCCACGATTGGCCTGAACTAGTTATTATATGAGCTGAATCGGACCCAAACGGGGAGTAGTATTACATAGTTTTTAGGTATAATTACTACTAATTAAACTTGTTACTAGTCTTAATTATAAAGTTTGGCCAAAGTCAAACTTTCAGCCTTGATTGGCCCCAACTAGGCCTTATAAGAGCCGAATAGGACCAAAATAGGGGAAAAACATGGATTTCAAGAGCATGCAGTAGTATCACATAGTTTCTATGTATAACTATTACTAATTAAACTTATTTCTATTTTTAATTTGAAAGTTTGACCAAAAGTCAAACTTTCAGCCTCGATTGGGCTGAATTCGGCCATATAAGTGCTAAATAGGGTCCAAACCCTAGGAAAAAATGGTTTTCAAGAGCTGAGAGTGGTATTATAAAGTTTCTATGTACAATTACTATAATTAACCTTATTTCTTATTGTAATAAGAAAGTTTGAGCAAAAGCCAAACCTTCAGCCCTTACTGGCCAGAACTAGGCCTTATAAGAGCCGAATAGGGCCTAAACAAAAGGAAAAACATGATTTTTAAGAGCTGAGAGTGGTATAACATAGTTTCTATGTACAATTACTAATAATTAACCTAGTTTCTAGTGTTAATCAGAAAGTCTGACCAAAAGTCAAAATTTCAATCCGATTGGCCTGAAATAAGCCGTATAATAGGCGAATACAGTCTAAACGGGGAGAAAACGAGGTTTTCAAGAGCTGGGAGTAGTTTTGATAGTTTTTATGTATAATACTATAAATCAAACTTGTTTTCTATTCTAAATTTGAAAGTTTGACAAAAAGTCAAACTTTCAGCCCCGATTAGCTTGTCTAGGCCATGTAAGAGCTGAGTAGGGACTAAACGGGAGGAAAACATGGCTTTCAAGGGCCATCAACGGTATTACATAATTTTTATATACAATTAATACTGCTTAACTTTGTTTTTCTAGTGTTAATTGGGAGGTTTGACCAAAAGGCAAGTTTCAGCCCCTATTGGCCTTAGCTAGGCCTTATAAGAGCCGAATAGGGTTCAAACTGAGAGAAATACGATTTTCAATAGCCGGGAGTAGTATTACATAGCTTTTATGTATACTTACTACTAATTAAACTTATTCCTAGTCTTAATTAGAAAGTTTTAGCAAAAGTCAAACTTTCAGTCCTTATTGGCCTGAACTACGCCTTATAAGGGCCGAGTAGGGCCCAAACTGGAGGAAAACATGGTTTTCATGATCTGAGAGTGAGAATACATAGTTTTTATGTACAATTGCTACTAATTAACCTTATTCTAGTATTTATAGGAAATCTTGACTATAAGGCAAACTTTCAGCGTCGATTGGCCTGAGCAAGGAGTTATAAGAGCCGAATAACGCATAAACGGGGAGAAAATATGGTTTTTAAGAGCCGAGAGTAGTGATACCTAAATTATATATATAATTACTAGTAAATAAACTTATTTTCAAGTCTTAATTGGTAAGTTTTTACCAAAAGTGAAACTTTCAGCCCCGAATCGGCTTGAGCTAGGCATTATAAGAGCCGAATAGGGACAAAACGAGAGGAAATTATGGTTTTCAAGGGCTTTGAATGGTATTATATAGATTATGTGTACAATTACTACTAAATAACCATGTTTCTTGTGTTAATTGAGAAGTTTGACCAAAAGTCAAACTTTCAGCTCCGATTGACCTGCACTAGGCTTATAAGAGTCGAATTAAGGCTCAAACGGGGGAAAAAAGATTTTCAAGAGCCGGGAGTAGTAATACATAGTTTTTATATATAATTACAACTAATTAAACTTGTTTCTAGTCTGAATTGGGATGTTTTAGCAAAAGTCAAACTTTTAGCTCCTATTGGCCTGTACTAGGCCTTATAAGAACCTAATAGGAACCATACGGGATGAAAACATGGATTTCAAGAGTCGTGAATGGTATTACATAGTTTCTATGTACAATTAGTACTAATTAACTTTGTTTCTAGTGTTAACTCAAACTTCAGCTCCGATTGGCCTGAATTTGGCCTTATAAGAGCCGATAGGGGCCAAATGGGGAGAAAATGAGGTTTGCAAGAGACAGGAGTAGTATGACATAGTTTTTATGTTTAATTACTACTAATTAAACTTATTTCTAGTCTTAATTAGGAAGTTTAAGTAAAAGTCAAACCTTTAGCTCTTATTGGCTCACCAGGCCTTATCTGAGCCGAAAAAGGCCCTATCGGGATAAAACATGATTTTTCAATAGCTGAGAGTGGTATTATATAGTTTCTGTATACAATTATTAATAATTACCTTGATTCTAGTGTTAATTGGGAAGTTTGACCAAAAGTCAAACTTTCAGCCCCGATTTTCTTGAATTAGGCCTAATAAGAGCCGAATAAGGCCCAAACGGGGAGAAAATGAGGTTTTCAAGAGCCGGGGTAGTATGACATAGTATTTATGTATAATTAACTACTAACTAAACTTGTTTCTAGGCGTAATTGAAAATTTTGACTAAAAGTCAAATTTTCAGTCTCGATTGGCCTGAATTAGGCTTTATAAGAGCCGAATAGGATGAAAACGAAGGGAAATTTCTCTTTCAAGAGTTAGGAGTAGTATCGCATAGTTTCTATGTATAACTACTACTAATTAAACTTGTTTCTATGCTTAATTTTAAATTTTGACCGAAAGTCAAATTTTTAACCCCGATTGGCTTGAACTCGGCCATATAGTGCCAAGTAGGGCCCAAACCAGAGGAAAATATGATTTTCAAGAGCTGAGAGTCGTATTACATTGTTTCCAGGTACATTACAACAAATTAACATTGTCGATTAGCCTAAACTTGGCCTTATAAGAGCCCAATAGGGCCCAAACGGGAAGAAAATGTTGTTTTCAAGAGTCGGGGTTTTCAAGAGCCGGGAGTAGTATTACATAATTTTTTTGGTATAATTACTATTAATTAAACATGTTTCTATTCTTAATTGGTAAGTTAGATCAAAAGTCAAATTTCAGCCTCGATTGGCCTGAATAGGCCTTATAAGAGTCGAATATGGCCTAATAGGGAGAAAACGTGATTTTAAAGGGCCAGGAGTTGTATTACATAGTTCTAAGTGCAATTACTACTAGTTAAACTTGTTTCTAGTCTTATTCTGAAAGTTAGACCAAAAAGTCAAACTTCAGCCCCGATTGGCCTGAATTAGGTATTATAAAAGCTGAATAAAACCCAAACGAGGAGATACGAGATTTTAAGAGCCAGGAATTGAATTACATAGTTTCTATGTACATTTACTATTAATTAACTTTGTTTCTAGTCTTAATTGGCAAGTTTGATCAAAGGTCAAATATGCCTTATAAGAGCCGAATAGGACGCAAATAGGGAGAAACTGAGGTTTTCAATAGCGGAGAGTAGAATTAAATAGTTTTATGTATAATTACTTAAAATTAAACTTGTTTCTGTTCTTAAGTAGAAAATTTTATTAGAAGTCAAACTTTCAGCCCCGATTGCCCTGAACTAGGCTTCTTAAGCGCAGAATAAGGGCCAAACGGGGAGAAAACATGATTTTTTAAGAGCCGGGAGTAGTATTACATAGATTCTATACACAATTACTGCTAATTAATGTTGTTTCAAGTCTTAATCTGAAAGTTTGACCAAAAGTCATAATACTTTCAGCCCCGATTTACCTGAATTAGGCCTTAGTCGAATAGGGTTCAAACGGAGAGAAAACATGTTTTCAAGAGCCTTGAGTGGTTTTACATAGTTTTTATGTAAATTTACTGCTAATTTTATGTGTTTCTAGTCTTAATTAGGAAGCTTGACCAAAAGTAACACTTTCAATAGGCCTGAGCTAGGCCTTATAAGAGCCGAATAAGACCCCAAATGGGAGGAAAATAAGGTTTTCAAGAGCCGTGAGTAGTATTACATAGTTTTTATATACAATTACTACTAATTAACCTTATTTCTAGTGTTAATTCAGAAGTTTGATTTAAAGTCAAACTTTTAGCCTTAATTGGCTTGAAATAGGCCCTATAAGAGCCAAAATAGGGCCTAAACGGGGATAAATGCGGTTTTCAAGAGTCGTGAGTTGTATTACATAATTTTTATGTATAATTACTACTAATTAAATTGGTTCTACTCTTAATTGTAAAGTTTGATTAAAAGTCTAACTTTCAGCCCCGATTGGCCTGAACAAGGCCTTATAAGAGCTGAATATAGCCCAAATGTGGGGAAAATGTGGTTTTAAAGAGCTGATAGTAGTATTACATAATTTCTATGTTCAATTACTACAAATTAAGGTTGTTTCTCATCTTAATCTGGAATTTTGACCAAAAGTTAAATTTTAGCCCTGATTGGTCTGAACTAGGCATTGCAAGAGCCAAATAGGCCACAAACAGGGAGAAAGCATGATTTCAAGAGCCGAGAATAGTATCACATATTTTTATGTATAATTATTACTAATTAAACTTGTTTCTATTCCTAATCGGAAAGTTCGACCAAAATTCAAACCTTCAGCCCCAATTGGCCTGACTTACACATTATAAGGGCCAAATCGGGCCCCAACGAGAGAAATACATGATTTTCAAGAGCCGTGAGTGGTATTAATTAGTTTCTATATGCAATTATGACTAATTAACCTTGTTTCTAGTGTTAATTGAAAGCTTGACCAAAAGATAAACTTTTAACTTTGATTGGCCTGAACTAGGCCTCATAGAGCTGAATAGGGTCAAAATAGGGAGAAGAAGAGGTTTTTAAGAGCCGAGAGTAGTATTACAAAGTTTTTATGTATAACCACTATAAATTAAACTTTTTTCTATTATTAATTTGAAAGTTTGATCAAAAATGAAACTTTCAGCCCTGATTAGCCTTATAAGAGTCAAAAAGGGACTAAACGGGAGGAAAACATGGTTTTCAAGGGTCATGAATGGTATTACATAGTTTTTATATACAATTTCTACTAATTAACCTTGTTTTCAGTGTTAATTGGGAAGTTTGATTAAGAGTCAAACTTTCAGCACTGCTTGGTCTGAACTAGGTCTTATAAGAGCCGAATAGGGACCAAAAGAAAGAAAAGCATAGTTTTCAAGGGCTATAAATGGTATTACATAGTTTATATGTACAATTAAGACTAATTAACCTTATTTCTAGTGTTAATTGTGAAGTTTGACTAAAAGTCAAACTTTCAGCCCTGTTTGGTCTAGACTAGACCTTATAATATTAGAGTCGAATAAGGTTAAAACAGGGAAAAACAAGGTTTACAGGAGCAAGGAGAAGTAATACGTAGTTTTATATATAATTACTACTAATTAAATTTGTTTCTCGTCTTAATTGGGAAGTTTTACCAAAAGTCAAACTTTCAGCCCCGATTGGCCTAAACTAGGCTTTATAAGAGCCGAATAGGGACCAAACGGGAGGAAAACATGGTTTTCAAGGGGCATGAATGGTATTACATAGTTCTATGTATAATTACTACTAATTAACTTCGTTTCTAGTGTTAATTTAAAAGTTTGACCAAGAGTTAAACTTTCAGCCCCGATTGGCATGAGTAAGCCTTATAAGAGCCAATTAGAGTCCAAACGGAGAGAAAATGAGATTTTCAAGAGCTGAGAATAGTATAACATAGTTTTTATGTATAATTACCACTAACTAAACTTGTTTTTAGTCTTAATTATAAAGTTTGAATAAAAGTCAAACCTTCAGTCTTATTAGCCTGATAAACTAGGCCTTATTGCCGAATAGGACCAAAACGGGAGAAAACAAGGTTTTCAAGTGCTGAGAGTGGTATTACATAGTTTTTTTTATGTACAGTTAGTACTAATTAACTTTATTTCTAGTATTAACTGGAAAGTTTGACCAAACAGGAAGAAAACGAGGCCTTATAAGAGCCGAACAAAGCCCAAACAGGGAGAAAATGAGGTTTTAAAGAGCCGAGAGTAAAATGACATAGTTTTTATGTATAATTACTACTAATTATACTTATTTCTAAGTTTAACCAAAAGTCAAACTTTCATCTCCAATTGGCCTGAACTAGGCCTTATAAGAGCCGAATAGAGACCAAACGGGAGGAAAACATGGTTTTCAAGGGCTGTGAATAGTATTACATAGTTTCTATGCACAATTACTACTCATTAACTAGTTTCTAGTCTTAATTGAGAAGTTTTACTAAAAGCCAAGCTTTCAGCCCCGATTAGCCTGAAGTAGGCCTTATAAGAGCCGAATAGGGACCAAACAGGAGTAAAAAATGATTTTCAAGGGCCGAGATGGTATTACATAGTTCTATGTATAGTTTCTATTGATTAACGGTTTTTCTAGTGTTAATTGAGAAGTTTGACCAAAACTGAAATTTTTAGCCCCTATTGGCCTGAAAAGGGTCTTATAAAAGCCTAATAGGGTCCAAACGTGAAGAAAATAAAGTTTTCAAAAGTCAAGAGTAGTATTACATAGTTTTATGTATAATTACTACTAATTATACTAGTTTCTAGTCTTAATTGAGAAGTTCTACCAAAAGTGAAAATTTCTGTCCCGATTGGCCTGAATAAGACCTTATAATGGCCGATTAAGGCCCAAACGGGGAGAAAATGAGGTTTCAAGAGCCGAGAGTAATTAATACATAGTTTTTATGTATAATTACTACTAATTAAACTAGTTTCTAGTCTTAATTGAGAAGTTTTACCTAGAGTCAAACTTACAGCCCCGATTAGCCTGAATTAGACCTTATATGTGCCGAATAGGGCCCAAACGTGAGAAAACGTGGATTTCAAGGGCTGAGAGTGGTATTGTATAGTTTCTATATACAATTAATACAAATTAACCTTGTTTCTAATATTAAATTGGAAAGTTTGATCAAAAGTCAAACTTCCAGCCCTGATTAGCCTGAACTAGTCCTTATAAGAGCCGAATAAGGTCCAACCAGGGAGAAAATATAGTTTTCAAAAACTGAAAGTAGTAATACATAGTTTTTATATATACTTGCTACTAATTAAACTAGTAGCCTGAACTGGGCCTCATAAGAGCCGAATAGGGGCCAAACGGGAGGAAAGCATGGTTTTCAAAGGCCGTGAATGGTGTTTAATAGTTTATATATATGATTACTACTAATTAACCTTGTTTCTAGTATTAATGAGAAAGTTTGTTCAAAAGTCAAACTTTTAGTCCAGATTGGCCTAAACTAGGCATTATAATAGCCGATTAGGTCCCAAACAGGGAGAAAACGAGGTTTTCAAGAGTCATTAGCAGTAGTACATAGTTTTTATGTATAATTATTAGTAATTAAACTAGTTCTAGTCTTAATAGAAAAGTTTGACCAAAAGTCAAACTTTCAGCCCTGATTGGCTTGAACTAGGCATTATAAGAGTCGAATAAGGACCAAACAGGAGGAAAACATGATTTTTAAGGGGCAGTGAATGGTACTACATAGTTTTTATGTATAATTACTGCTAATTAATATTATTTCTAATCTTAATTGAGAAGTTTGACTAAAAGTCAAACCTTCAGCCCTTTTAGCCTGAACTAGGCCTTATAAGAGCCGAATAGAGCCCAAATGGGAGGAAAATATGGTTTCTATGTACAATTACTACTAATTAACCTTGTTTCTAGAATTTATTCAGAAGTTTGGCCAAAAGTCAAACTTTCAACCCTAATTGGCTTGAACTAGGTCTTCTAAGAGCCGATAGGGCCCAAACGCGGGGAAAACGTAGTTTCAAGAGCCGGGAGTATTATTACATGTTTTTTTATGTATAATTACTGCTAATTAACATTGCTTCTAGTGTTACTTGGGAAGTTTGGCTTTGGCTAAAACTTCCCAATTAAGACTAGAAACAAGTTTAATTAGTTGTAATTATACATAAAACTATGTATTACTACTCCCGGCTCTTGAAAATCTTGTTTTTTTCCCGTTTGAGCCTTAATTCACTTTTGGTCAAGATTTCTAATAAAAACTAGAAGTAAGGTTAATTAGTAGCAATTGTACACAAAAACTATGTATCTCAATCTCAGATCTTGAAGATCATGTTTTCCTCCAGTTTGAGCCCTACTCGGCTCTTATAAGGCCTAGTTCAGGCCAATAAGGACTGAAGGTTTGATTTTTGCTAAAACTTTCTAATTAAGACTAGAAATAAGTTTAATTATGAGTAATTATATATAAAAGCTATGTAATACTACTCCCGGCTATTGAAAACGCATTTTCTCCCAGTTTGAACCATATTCGGCTCTTATAAAGCCTAACTAAGGCCAATAGGGGCTGGAAACTTGCTTTTTGGTCAAACTTTCCAATTAACACTAGATATAAAGTTAATCGGTATTAATTGTACATAGAAACTATGTAATACCATTCACGACCCTTGAAAGCCATGTTTTCCTCCCGTTTAGTCCCTACTCAGCTCCTATATGGCCTAGATTAGCCAATCGGGGCTGAAAGTTTGACTTTTTTTGTCAAACTTTCAAATTAAGAAAAGAAAACCAGTTTAATTTATAGTATTATATATAAAAACTATCAATACTATTCCCAGCTCTTGAAAATCTCATTTTTTCCCCGTTTAGGCTGTATTCGCCTATTATACGGCTTACTTCAAGCCAATCGGGACTGAAATTTTGACTTTTGATCAGACTTCCTGATTAACACTAGAAATAAGGTTAATTAGTAATAATTGTACATAGAAACTATGTTATACCACTCTCAGCTCTTGAAAACCATGTTTTTCCTTTTGTTTAGATCCTATTCAGCTCTTATAAGGCCTAGTTCAGGCCAATAAGGGCTGAAGGTTTGTCTTTTGGTCAAACTTCCTAATTATGATAAGAAATAACGTTAATTATACTAATTGTACATAGAAACTTTATAATACCACTCTCAGCTCTTGAAAATCATATTTTCCTGGGGTTTGGACTATATTTGGCACTTATATGGCCAAATTCAGCCCAATCAGTGTAAAAAGTTTCACTTTTAGTCAAACTTTCAAAATAGAAACAAGTTTAATTAGTAGTAGTTATACATAGAAATTATGTGATACTACTATAGGCTCTTGTAATCCATGTTTTCCTCCCGTTTGGTCCCTATTCGGCTCTTATGAGGCCCATTTCAGGTCAATCGGGGTTGGTAGTTTGATTTTTAGTCAAACTTCTCAATTAAGACTAGAAACTAGTTTAATTAGTAGTAATTATATATAAAAACTATGTATTACTACTTCTGGCTTTTGAAAACTGTATTTTCTCCCCGGTTAGATCTTATTCGGCTCTTATAAGGACTAGTTCAGACTAATCAGGGCTGAATGTTTGATTTTGGTTAAACTTTCCAAATTTATATTAGAAACAAGGTTAGTTAGTAATAATTATATATAGAAACTATAAAACACCACTCTCAGCCCTTGAAAACTATGTTTTCTCCCGTTTGGGCCCTATTCGCCTCATATATGGTCTAGTTCAGGCTAATCGAGGCTGAAAGTTTGACTCTAGGTAAAAGTTCTCATTTGAGACTAGAAACTAGTTTAATTAGTAGTAATTATATATATAAATTATTTACTTTTACTCTCGGCTATTGAAACCTCGTTTTCTCCCCGTTTGGGCCTTAATTGGCCATTATAAGGTCTTGCTTAGGCCAATCGGGACTGAAAGTTTCACTTTTGACAAACTTCTCAATTAAGACTAGAAGCTAATATAATTAGTAGTAATTATACACAAAAAATATGTATTACTCCTTCTGACTTTTAAAAACTTATTTTCTCCCAGTTTGGACTCTATTAGGCTCCTATAAGGCCCTTTTCAGGCCAATAGGGGCTAAAAGTTTCAGTTCTGGTCAAACATCCCAATTAATATTAGAAAAAAGGTTAATCAACAGAAATTGTACATAGAACTATGTAATACCATTCTCGGCCCTTGAAAATCATGTTTTCCTCCTGTTTGGTCCCTATTTGACTCTTATAAGGCCTACTTTAGGCCAATCGGAGTTGAAAGCTTGACTTTTAGTAAAACTTCTCAATTAAGACTAGAAACTAGTTTAATTAGTAGTAATTATACGTAAAAACTATGTATACTACTCTCAGCTCTTGAAAACCTCATTTTCTCCCTGTTTGGGCCCTAATCGGCTATTATAAGGCCTAATTCACGCTAATCGGGGCTCAAAATTTGACGTTTGGGCCCTAATCGACTATTATCGGCCTAGTTCAGGCCAATCGGGCTGAAAGTTTGACTTTTGGTCAAACTTTGCAATTAACATAAAAGAAAGTTAATTAGTGGTAATTGCACATAAAAACTACGTAATACCACTCTCAACTCTTAAAAATCATGTTTTTCTACCGTTTGGCCCTATTCGGCTCTTATAAGACCTGCAAGCCAATATGGGTTAAAAGTTTGACTTTTAGTGATTTCTAATTAAGACTATAAACAAGTTTAATCAGCAGTATTTATACATAAAAACTATGTAATACTACTCTCAATACTTGAAAACTGTATATTCTCCCCGTTTGGACCCTATTCAACTATTATAAGGCCTAGTTCAGGCCATTCAAGGCTGAAAGTTTGACTCTTAGTCAAACTTTTCAATTAATACTGGAAACAAGGTTAATTAGTAGTAATTGTATAAAGAAACTATATATTACCATTAATGACCCCTGAAAATCATGTTTTCCTCCCGTTTGGTCCCTATTCGGCTCTTATATAAGGCCTAATTCAGGCCAATCGAGGTTGAAAGTTTGAATTTTGGTAGAACTTCCAAATTAAAACTAGAATTAAGTTTAACTAGTAGTAATTATACATAAAAACTATGTATTACTATTCCCAGATCTTGAAAACCTCATTTTCTCCCTGTTGGGCCTTATTCAGCTCTTATAAGGCTTAGTTTCAACCAATCGAGGCTGAAGGTTTGAGTTTTGGTCAAACTTCTTAATTAAGACTAGGAATTAGTTTAATTAGTAATAATTATACATAAAAACTATGTAATGCTACTCTCAGCTCTTGAAAACTACATTTTCTCCCTGTTTGGATTCTATTTCTTTCGCTCTTATAAGGTCTAGTTCAGGCCAATCGGGGCTGAAAGTTTGACAATTGGTCAAACTTTTCAATTAACATTAGAAACAAAGTTAATTAATAATAATTGAACATAGAAACTATGTAATACCTTTCACGGCCCTTGAAAACTATGTTTCCGCCTGTGGTCCCTATTCGGCTCTTATAAGGACTACTTTAGACCAATCGAGGCTGAAAGTTTGACTTTTAATAGAACTTCCTAATTAAGATAGAAACAAGTTTAATTCGTAGTAATCATACATAAAAACTATGTAATACCCTCAGCTCTTGAAAACTGCATTTTCTTCCTGTTTGGATCCTATCTAGCTCTAATAAGGCCTAATTCAGGCCAATCGGGACTAAAGTTTGATTTTTGGTCAAAATTCACAATTAACACTAGAGAAAAAGTTAATTAGTAGTAATTATACATAGAAACTATGTAATACCATTCACGACCCTTAAGAACCACGTTTTTCTCACGTTTGGTCCCTTTTCGGCTCTTATAAGGCCTAATAATTTAGGCCAATGGGATGAAAGTTTGACTTTTGGTCAAACTTATAAATTAAGAATAGAAACAAGTTTAATTTATAGTCGTTATATATAAAAACTATGTAATACTACTCTCGGCTCTTTAAAACCTTATTTTCTCCCCATTTAGGTCTTATTCAACTCTTATAAGGCCTAGTTCAGGCCTATCGCGGCTGAAAGTTTGACTTCTGATTAAACTTCCAATTAACACTATAAACAAGATTAATTAGGAGAAATAGCATATAGAAATTATGTAATACCATTCACGGCTTTTGAAAACCATATTTTCCTCCCGTTTGGGCCCTATTCGTCTCTTATAATGCCTAATTCATGCCAGTCTTGGCTAAATGTTTGATTTTTAGTCAAACTTCCTTATTTAGAATAGAAATAAGTTTAATTAGTAGTAATTATATAAAAAAAAACTTTGTGATACTACTCTCAGTGCTTGAAAACATTGTTTTCTTTTCGTTTGGGCCCTATTCGACTCATAAATGCTAATTCTGACCAAACAGGGTTGGTTGGTCCAACTTCCAGATTAAGACTGGAAATAAGTTTAATTAGTAGTACTTGTGCGTAGAAACTATGTAATACTACTCTCGGCTCTTTAAAGCATGTTTTCTCCCTGTGTAGGCCATATTCGGCACTAATAAAACCTAGTTCAGGGCAATCGAGGCTGAAAGTTTCATTTTTGATCAAACTTCCCAATTAAGACTTAAAACAAGTTTATTTAATAGTAATTATAAATAAAAACCATGTAATACTACTCCCAGCTCTTGAAAATCACATTTTCTATCCATTAGGGCCCTATTTTGCTATTATAAAGCCTACTTCAGACCAATCGGGGCTGAAAGTTTGACATTTTGTCAAACTTCTCAATTAACACTAAAAATAAGGTCAATTAGCAGTAATTATACCTAGAAACTATGTAATACCACTCACAACTCTGGAAGACAATGTTTGCCTCCAGTTTGGACCTTATTCGGTTCTTATAAGCCTAGTTCAGGCCAATCAGGACTGAAAGTATGACTTTTTGTCAAACTTTTCAATTAACATTGTAAATAAGGTTAATTAGTAGTAACTGTACATAAAAAATATGTAACACCACTCACAGTTCTTGAAAACCATGTTTCCTTCCGTTTAGGCCTTATTCGGCTCTTACAAGGCCTAGTTCCGGCTAGTAAGGGCTGAATGTTTGACTTTTAGTCAAATTTTCTAATTAAGATTAGAAACAAGTTTAATTAATAGTAATTATACATTAAACTACGTATTACTTCTCCTTGCTCTTGGAAACCTTATTTTTCCCTGTTTGTACCTTATTCGGCTCTAATATTATAAGGTCTAGTCCAGACCAAACAGGGCTGAAACTTTGACTTTTAGTCAAACTTCATAATTAACACTAGAAATAAGGTTAATTAGTCATAATTGTACATATAAACTATGTAATACCATTCACAGCCCTTGAAAACTATGTTTTCCTCCCTTTTGGTCTATATTCCGCTCTTATAAGACCTAGTTCAGGCCAAGTAGGGCTGAAAGTTTGACTCTTGATCAAACTTCCCAATTAACACTGAAAACAAGGTTAATTAGTAGTGACTGTATATTAAAACTATATAATACCATTCACGACCCTTAAAAATCATGTTTTCCTCTCGTTTAGTCCCTTTTTGACTCTTATAAAGCCAATTAGGGCTGAAAGTTTTACTTTTGATCAAACTTTCAAATTAAGAATAGAAAAAAGTTTAATATATAGTGGTTATACATAAAAACTTTGTAATACTACTCTCGGCTATTAAAAACCTCCTGTCTTTTGGTCAAATTTTCAATTAACACGAGAAGCAAGGTTAATTAGTCATAATTACATATAGAAACTATTTAATACCACTCACGGCTCTTAAAAACCATGTTTTTCTCTCGTTGGGGCCCGATTTGGTTCTTATAATACGTAGTTCAGGCCAATTGGGGCTGAAGGTTTGACTTTTGGTCAAACTTCCCGATTAGGAATAGAAACAAGTTGAATTAGTAATAATTACATATAAAAATATGTGATACAATTCTCGGATCTTGAAAATCATGCTTTCTCCCTATTTGTGGTCCATTTGGCTCTTACAATGTCTAATTCAGGCTAATCGGAGCTAAAATTTAACTTTTGGTCAAACTTCCAGATTAAGATGAGAAACAACTTTAATTTGTAGTAATTGAATATAAAAATTATGTAATACTACTATTAGCTCTTTAAAACCACATTTTCTTCTCGTTTGGATCATATTCTGCTCTTATAAGGCCTTGTTAAGGCCAACGGTGTTGAGAGTTTGACTTTTGATCAAACTTCACAATTAACACTAGAAACAAGGTTAATTAGTAGTAATTGTACATAAAAATTATGTAATACTACTCACGGCTCTTGAAAACCTTGTTTTCCTCCTATTTGGGATCTTATTCGGCTCTTATAAGCCTACCTCAGGCCAATCGGGCTGAAAGTTTTACTTTTGGTCAAACTTCCTAATTAAGACTAGAAACACATAAATTAGTAGTAAATTTAAATAAAAACTATGTAATACCACTCAAGGCTCTTGAAAATATATTTTTTTCTCCATTTGAACCCTATTCGACTAAGGCTTAATTCAGGTAAATCGGGGCTGAAAGTATTGCTTTTGGTCAAACTTTCAGATTAAGACATGAAATTATATTTATTAGCCGTCATTGTGTATAGAATCTATGTAATACTACTCCCGGCTCTTGAAAAATCATGTTTTCTCCCCGTTTGGCCCTCATTCTGTGCTTATAATGCTGGAATTTAGGGAATCGGGGCTGAAATTTTGACTTTTAATTAAATTTTCTAATTAATATTAGAAACAAGTTTAATTTGTAGAAATTATAAATAAAACTATGTAATTCTAATCCCGGCATTTGAAAACCTCGATTTCTCCCCATTTGGGCCCTATTCGGCTCTTATAAGGCATATATTTGAGGCTAATCAGGGCTGAAATTTGACTTTTGATCAAACTTGCCAATTAAGACTAGAAACAAAATTAATTAACAGTAAATATGCATAGAAACTATGTAATTCCACTCCCGGCTCTTGAAAATCTCGTTATCTCCTCGTTTGAGTTTTATTCGGCTCTTATAATATCTAGTTCAGGCCAATCGGGGCTGAATGTTTGACTTTTGATTAAACTTTCAAATTAAAAAAGAAATAAGTTTAATTAGTAGTAGTTATACCTAGAAACTATGTGATACTACTGCAGGCTCTTGAAATCCATGTTTTCTCCCTGTATTTGGCCATATTCGGCTCTAATTAGGGCCAATCAAGGCTAAAAGTTTGAATTTTGGTCAAACTTCCCAATTAACAGCAGAATGAAGATTAATCAGCAGTAATTGTACATGGAAACTATGTAATACCATTCACGGCCCTTAAAAATCACTATTTCCTCCCGTCTGGCCCCTCTTCGGCTCTTATAAGGCCTAATTCAGGCCAATCGGGGCTGAAAGTTTAAATTTTAGTCAACCTTTCAAGTTTAATTTATCGTAATTATATATAAAAACTATGTAATACTACTCTCGTCTCTTAAAAACCTCATTTCTTCCTTTTTGGGCCTTATTCAGCTCTTAATAAGGCCTAGTTCAGACCTATCGAGGCTGAAAGTTTGACTTTTGGTCAAACTTCCCAATTAACACTAGAAATAAAGTTAATTATTAGTAATTGATTATAGAATATATAATACCACTCATGGCTCTTAAAGGCCATGTTTTCCTCACATGGGCCTTATTAGGCTCTTACAAGGCCTAGTTTAAGCCAATCGGGGCTAAAAGTTTGACTTTTAGTCAAACTTCTCAATTAAGAATAGAACAAGTTTAATTAATGGTAATTATACATAAAATTACGTGATACTACTCCCGACTTTTGAAAACCTTATTTTCTCACTATTTGGGCCTAATTCGGCTCTTATAATGCCTAAAATTAGGCCAAGCAGGGCTAAAAGTTTGACTTTTGATCAAACTTTCATATTAAGACTAGAAACAAGTTTAATTAGAAGTAATTACACGTAGAAACTTTTAATACTACTCTGGGAGGAAAACATGACTATCAAGGGCCGAGAATGGTATTATATAGTTCTATGTACAATTTCTGTTTATTAACCTTTTCTCTAGTGTTAATTGTGAAGTTTAACCAGAACTGAAACTTTTAGCCACTATTGGCCTGAAAAGAGCCTTATAAGAGCCTAATATAGTCCAAACGGGGAGATAATATAGTTTTCAATAAAAGTCAGGAGTAGTAATACATAATTTTTATGTATAATTCTAATAATCATACTAGTTTCTAGTCTTAATTGAGAAGTTTTACCAAAAGTCAAACTTTCAGTCCCGATAAGCCTGAACAAGACCTTATAATAGCCGATTAAGGCCCAAACGGGAAAAAATGAGGTTTCAAGAGCCGATAGTAGTAATACATAGTTTTTATGTATAATTACTATTAATTAAACTAGTTTCTAGTCTTAATTGAGAAGTTTTACCTAAAGTCAAACTTTCAGCCCCGATTAGCCTGAACTAGACCTTATATGAGCTGAATAGGGCCTAAACGGGAGAAAATCATGGTTTTCAAGGGCTGAGAGTGGTATTGCATAGTTTCTACATACAATTATTACTAATTAACCTTGTTTCTAATATTAATTGAAAAGTTTGATTAAAAGTCAAACTTTCAGCCCTGATTGGCCTGAACTAGTCCTTATAAAATCCGAATAAGGTCCAACCGGACAATATAGTTTTCAAAAGCCGGGAGTAGTAATACATAGTTTTTATGTATAATTACTACTAATTAGCTACTTTCTAGTCTTAATTAAGAAGTTTGACTGAAAGTCAAACTTTCAGCCCCGATTGGCCTGAACTAGGCATCATAAGATCCGAATAGGGACCAAACGGGAGGAAAACATGGTTTTCAAAGGCCATGAATGGTGTTACATAATTTTTATGTACAATTACCATTAATTAGACTTGTTTTTATTCTTATTTTGGAAGTTAGACCAAAATTCTAACTTTCTCCCCATTAGCTAGAACTAGGCCTTATAATAGCCAAATGGGGTCCAAACTTATGGAAAACATGGTTTTCAAGTGGTGAGAGTGGTATTACATACAATTACTATTAATGAACCATGTTTCTAGTGTTAATTGGGAAGTTTGAGTTAAAATCAAACTTTCAGCCCTGGTTAGCCTAAACTAAGCCTTATAAGAGCCGAATAGAGCTCAAACGGGTGAAAATGCAGTTTTCAAGAGCCCAGAGTAGTGTTACATTGTTTTTTGTATAATTACTACTAAGTAAACTTGTTTTAAGGTTTAATTAGGAAGTTTGAGAAAAATTCAAACCTTATAAGTGCATATTAGGGCCCAAATGGGAAGAAAATATGGTTTTAAATGTTGAGAGTGCTACTACAAAGTTTCTATATAGAATTAATATAAATTAATCTTGTTTCTAGTTTTAATTGGGAAGTTTGGCCAAAAGTCAAACTTTCAGCTCTGATTGGCTTGAACTAAGCTTTATATAGGCGAATAGGGTCCAAACAGGGAGAGAATGCGGTTTTCAAGAGACGTGGATGGTATTATATAGTGTAAATGTACAATTACTATTAATTAATCTTGTTTATAGTCTTAGTTGAGAAGTTTGACCAAAATTCAAATTTTTATTCTAGACTGGCCTTAACTAGGCCTTATTAGAACCTATCAGAGACCATAAGGGGAGAAAATGAGGTTTTCTAGAGCCGGGAGTATTATTAAATAGTTTCTATGTATAACTACCACTAATTAAACTTTTTTAAATTCTTAATTTGAAAGTTTGACCAAAAGTTAAACTTTCAGCCCTGATTGGCTTGAACTATGCCATATCAGAGCCAAACAAGGCTCACACGGGAAGAAAACATGGTTTTCAAGAGCAAGTGAGCGAAATTACATAGTTTTTATGTACATTTCTACAAATTAACATGGTTTTCAAGTCAAACTTTTAGTTCCAATTGGTCTGAAATATGCCTTATAAGAACCGAATAGAGCCTAAACAGGGAGAAACCAAGGTTTTTAATAGCCAGGAGTAGAATTACATAGTTTTATGTATAGTTATTACAAATTAAATTTGTTTCTATTCTTAATTATGAAGTTTGATCAAAAGTCAAACTTTCTGCCTCGATTGCCCTGAACTCGGCCTTATAAGAGCCGAATAGGGCCCAAACAGAGAGAAAACAGGGTTTTTCAAGAGCCGAGAGTAGTATTACATAGATTCTATTAACTTCTAATTAACCTTATTTCTAGTCTTAATCTAGAAGTTTGACCAAAAGTCATACTTTCAACCCCGATTTACCTGAACTATGCCTTTGAAGAGCCGAATAGGGCCCAAACGGAGAATAAATATAGTTTTCAAGAGCGTTGAGTAGTATTACATAGTTTTTATGTAAATATACTATTAATTTAATGTGTTTCTAGTATTATTTGGGAAGTTTGACCAAAAGTAAAACTTTCAGCCCGGATTGGTCTGAACTAGGCCCTGTAAGAGCCGAATAGAATCCAAACGAGAGAAATACAAGGTTTTCAAGAGCCATGAGTGGTATTATATAGTTTCTATGTATAATATCTACTAATTAACCTTGTTTCTCGTCTTAGTTGGGAAGTATGACCAAAAGTCAAACTTTCAGCCCTAATTGGTTTAAACTAGGGCCTTATTAGAGTCGAATAGGACCCAAATAGGAGGAAAACAAGGTTTTCAAGAGATGTGAGTGGTATTACATTGTTTCTATGGACAACTACTGCTAATTAACCTTATTTCTAGTGTTAGTTGGGATGTTTGACCAAAAGTCAAATTTTCAGCTAATTGGCATGAACTAGGCTTTATAAGAGCCGAATAGGGCGCAATAGGGAGAAAATGCAGTTTTCAAGAGCCGATAATTGTATTACATAGATTTAATATATAATTACTACTAATTAAACTTGTTTCTAGTCTTAGTTGGGAGGTTTGATCTAAACTCAAACTTTCTGTCTTGATTGGCCTGAACATGGCCTTATAAGGGCCGAATATAACTTAAACGGGAAGAAAATTTTGTTTTAAAGCGTCAAGAGTAGTATTACATACTTTCTATGTTCAATTACTTCAAATTAAACTTGTTTTTAATCTTAATCTGAAAGGTTAACCAGAGGTCAAACGTAACGTTTAGCCCCGATTGGTCTGAATTAGGCATTATAAAAGCTGAATAGGGCACAAAAGTGGAGAAAACATGGTTTTCAAGAGCCGGGAGTAGTATCGCATAGTTTTTATATAAAATTACTACTAATTAAACTTGTTTCTATTCTTAATCGGGAAGTTTGACCAAAGTCAAACCTTGAGCCCTGATTGGCCTGAATTATACATTATAAGAGCTGATTGGGGCCCAAACCGGAGGAAAACATGGTTTTCAAGTGCTGAGAGTGGTATTACATAGTTTTATGTACAATTACTGCTAATTAACCTTATTTCTAGTGTTAATTGAAAGTTTAACCAAAAGTCAAACCTTTAGCCCCGATTGGCCTGAATTGCACATTATAAGAGCTAATAGGGCCTAAATCGAAGGAAAACATGGTCTTCAAGTGCTGAGAGTGGTATTACATAATTCGATGTATAATTACTGCTAATAAACCTTATTTCTAGTGTTAATTGAAAGTTTGACCAAAAGTCAAACTTTCAACCTTGATTGGCCTGAACTGGGCTTTATAAAAGCTGAATAGGGCCTAAACAGGGAGAAAACGAGATTTTCAAGAGCCAAAAAAAGTATTACATAGTCTTATATATAACCACTATAAATTAAACTTGGTTTTATTCTTAATCTGAAAGTTAACCAAAAGTCAAACTTTCAGCCTCGATTGGCCTGAACTCGGCCAAATAAGCGCCAAATATGGCCCAAACCGGAGGAAAACATGGTTTATAAGAGCTGAGAGTGATATTACGTAGTTTCTATGTATAATTACTGCAATTAATCGTGTTTCTAATATTAATTGAAAAGTTAAACCAAATATCAAACTTTTAGCTCCGATTGGTTTGAACTCGACCTTATAAGAGCTAATAAGGCCCAACAGGGAGAAATTGTGGTTCTCAAGAACTGGAAGTAATATTTCATAGTTTTTATATTTATTACTACTAACTAAACTTGTTTCTAGTCTTAGTTAGAAAGTTTGAACAAAAATCAAACTTTCAGGCCCGATTAGCCTGCACTAAGCCTTATAAGAGCCGACTATGGCCCAAATGGGAGGAAAACATGGTTTAAAGAGCCAAGAGTTATATTACATAATTTCTATGTACAATTACTACTACCTAAACTTGTTTCTAGTCTTAATTTGGAAGTTTTAACCAAAAGTCAAACTTTCAGCCACGATTGGCCTGAACTAGTTATTATATGAGCTGAATCGGACCCAAACGGGGAGTAGTATTACATAGTTTTTAGGTATAATTACTACTAATTAAACTTGTTACTAGTCTTAATTATAAAGTTTGGCCAAAGTCAAACTTTCAGCCTTGATTGGCCCCAACTAGGCCTTATAAGAGCCGAATAAGACCAAAAATAGGGGAAAAACATGGATTTCAAGAGCATGCAGTAGTATCACATAGTTTCTATGTATAACTATTACTAATTAAACTTATTTCTATTTTTAATTTGAAAGTTTGACCAAAAGTCAAACTTTCAGCCTCGATTGGGCTGAATTCGGCCATATAAGTGCTAAATAGGGTCCAAACCCTAGGAAAACATGGTTTTCAAGAGCTGAGAGTGGTATTATAAAGTTTCTATGTACAATTACTATAATTAACCTTATTTCTTATTGTAATAAGAAAGTTTGACCAAAAGCCAAACCTTCAGCCCTTACTGGCCAGAACTAGGCCTTATAAGAGCCGAATAGGGCCTAAACAAAAGGAAAAACATGGTTTTCAAGAGCTGAGAGTGGTATAACATAGTTTCTATGTACAATTACTAATAATTAACCTAGTTTCTAGTGTTAATCAGAAAGTCTGACCAAAAGTCAAAATTTCAGTCCGATTGGCCTGAAATAAGCCGTATAATAGGCGAATACAGTCTAAACGGCGAGAAAACGAGGTTTTCAAGAGCTGGGAGTAGTTTTGATAGTTTTTATGTATAATACTATAAATCAAACTTGTTTTCTATTCTAAATTTGAAAGTTTGACAAAAGTCAAACTTTCAGCCCCGATTAGCTTGTCTAGGCCATGTAAGAGCTGAGTAGGGACTAAACGGGAGGAAAACATGGCTTTCAAGGGCCATCAACAGTATTTACATAATTTTTATATACAATTAATACTGCTTAACTTTGTTTTTCTAGTGTTAATTGGGAGGTTTGACCAAAAGGCAAGTTTTAGCCCCTATTGGCCTTAGCTAGGCCTTATAAGAGCCGAATAGGGTTCAAACTGGGAGAAATACGATTTTCAATAGCCGGGAGTAGTATTACATAGCTTTTATGTATACTTACTACTAATTAAACTTATTCCTAGTCTTAATTAGAAAGTTTTAGCAAAAGTCAAATCTTCAGTCCTTATTGGCCTGAACTACGCCTTATAAGAGCCGAGTAGGGCCCAAACTGGAGGAAAACATGGTTTTCATGATCTGAGAGTGAGAATACATAGTTTTTATGTACAATTGCTACTAATTAACCTTATTCTAGTATTTATAGGAAATCTTGACCATAAGGTAAACTTTCAACGTCGATTGGCCTGAGCAAGGAGTTATAAGAGCCGAATAACACATAAACGGGGAGAAAATATGGTTTTTAAGAGCCGAGAGTAGTGATACCTAAATTATATATATAATTACTAGTAAATAAACTTATTTTCAAGTCTTAATTGGTAAGTTTTTACCAAAAGTGAAACTTTCAGCCCCGAATCGGCTTGAGCTAGGCATTATAAGAGCCGAATAGGGACAAAACGAGAGGAAATTATGGTTTTCAAGGGCTTTGAATGGTATTATATAGATTATGTGTACAATTACTACTAAATAACCATGTTTCTTGTGTTAATTGAGAAGTTTGACCAAAAGTCAAACTTTCAGCTCCGATTGACCTGCACTAGGCTTATAAGAGTCGAATTAAGGCTCAAACGGGGGAAAAAAAGATTTTCAAGAGCCGGGAGTAGTAATACATAGTTTTTATATATAATTACAACTAATTAAACTTGTTTCTAGTCTTAATTGGGATGTTTTAGCAAAAGTCAAACTTTTAGCTCCTATTGGTCTGTACTAGACCTTATAAGAACCGAATAGGAACCATACGGGATGAAAACATGGTTTTCAAAAGTCGTGAATGGTATTACATAGTTTCTATGTACAATTAGTACTAATTAACTTTGTTTCTGGTGTTAACTCAAACTTCAGCTCCGATTGGCCTGAATTTGGCCTTATAAGAGCCGATAGGGGCCAAATGGGGAGAAAATGAGGTTTGCAAGAGACAGGAGTAGTATGACATAGTTTTTATGTTTAATTACTACTAATTAAACTTATTTCTAGTCTTAATTAGGAAGTTTAAGTAAAAGTCAAACCTTTAGCTCTTATTGGCTCACCAGGCCTTATCTGAGCCGAAAAAGGCCCTATCGGGAGAAAACATGATTTTTCAATAGCTGAGAGTGGTATTATATAGTTTCTGTATACAATTATTACTAATTACCTTGATTCTAGTGTTAATTGGGAAGTTTGACCAAAAGTCAAACTTTCAGCCCCGATTTGCTTGAATTAGGCCTAATAAGAGCCGAATAAGGCCCAAACGGGGAGAAAATGAGGTTTTCAAGAGCCGGGGTAGTATGACATAGTATTTATGTATAATTAACTACTAACTAAACTTGTTTCTAGGTGTAATTGAAAATTTTGACTAAAAGTCAAATTTTCAGCCTCGATTGGCCTGAATTAGGCTTTATAAGAGCCGAATAGGATGAAAACGAAGGGAAATATCTCTTTCAAGAGCTAGGAGTAGTATCACATAGTTTCTATGTATAACTACTACTAATTAAACTTGTTTCTATGCTTAATTTTAAAGTTTGACCGAAAGTCAAATTTTTAACCCCGATTGGCTTGAACTCGGCCATATAGTGCCAAGTAGGGCCCAAACCAGAGGAAAATATGATTTTCAAGAGCTGAGAGTCGTATTACATTGTTTCCAGGTACATTACAACAAATTAACATTGTCGATTAGCCTGAACTTGGCCTTATAAGAGCCCAATAGGGCCCAAACGGGAAGAAAATGTTGTTTTCAAGAGTCGGGGTTTTCAAGAGCCGGGAGTAGTATTCATAATTTTTTTTGTATAATTACTACTAATTAAACTTGTTTCTATTCTTAATTGGGAAGTTAGATCAAAAGTCAAATTTCAGCCTCGATTGGCCTGAATAGGCCTTATAAGAGTCGAATATGGCCTAATAGGGAGAAAACGTGATTTTAAAGGGCCAGGAGTTGTATTACATAGTTCTAAGTGCAATTACTACTAGTTAAACTTGTTTCTAGTCTTATTCTGAAAGTTAGACCAAAAAGTCAAACTTCAGCCCCGATTGGCCTGAATTAGGTATTATAAAAGCTGAATAAAACCCAGACGAGGAGATACGAGATTTTAAGAGCCAGGAATTGAATTACATAGTTTCTATATACATTTACTATTAATTAACTTTGTTTCTAGTCTTAATTGGCAAGTTTGATCAAAAGTCAAATATGCCTTATAAGAGCCGAATAGGGCGCAAATAGGGAGAAACTGAGGTTTTCAATAGCGGAGAGTAGAATTATATAGTTTTATGTATAATTACTTAAAATTAAACTTGTTTCTGTTCTTAAGTAGAAAATTTTATTAAAAGTCAAACTTTCAGCCCCGATTGCCCTGAACTAGGCTTCTTAAGCGCAGAATAAGGGCCAAACGGGGAGAAAAAATGATTTTTTAAGAGCCAGGAATAGTATTACATAGATTCTATACACAATTACTGCTAATTAATGTTGTTTCAAGTCTTAATCTGAAAGTTTGACCAAAAGTCATAATACTTTCAGCCCCGATTTACCTGAATTAGGCCTTAGTCGAATAGGGTTCAAACGGGGAGAAAACATGTTTTCAAGAGCCTTGAGTGGTTTTACATAGTTTTTATGTAAATTTACTGCTAATTTTATGTGTTTCTAGTCTTAATTAGGAAGCTTGACCAAAAGTAACACTTTCAATAGGCCTGAGCTAGGCCTTATAAGAGCCGAATAAGACCCCAAATGGGAGGAAAACAAGGTTTTCAAGAACCGTGAGTAGTATTACATAGTTTTTATATACAATTACTACTAATTAACCTTATTTCTAGTGTTAATTCAGAAGTTTGATTTAAAGTCAAACTTTTAGCCTTAATTGGCTTGAAATAGGCCCTATAAGAGCCAAAATAGGGCCTAAACGGGGATAAAATGCGGTTTTCAGAGTCGTGAGTTGTATTACATAATTTTTATGTATAATTACTACTAATTAAATTGGTTCTACTCTTAATTGTAAAGTTTGATTAAAAGTCTAACTTTCAGCCCCGATTGGCCTGAACAAGGCCTTATAAGAGCTGAATATAGCCCAAATGTGGGGAAAATGTGGTTTTAAAGAGCTGATAGTAGTATTACATAATTTCTATGTTCAATTACTACAAATTAAAGTTGTTTCTCATCTTAATCTGGAATTTTGACCAAAAGTTAAATTTTAGCCCCGATTGGTCTGAACTAGGCATTGCAAGAGCCAAATAGGCCACAAACAGGGAGAAAGCATGATTTCAAGAGCCGAGAATAGTATCACATATTTTTATGTGTAATTATTACTAATTAAACTTGTTTCTATTCCTAATCGGAAAGTTTGACCAAAATTCAAACCTTCAGCCCCAATTGGTCTGACTTACACATTATAAGGGCCAAATCGGGCCCCAACGAGAGAAATACATGATTTTCAAGAGCCGTGAGTGGTATTAATTAGTTTCTATATGCAATTATGACTAATTAACCTTGTTTCTAGTGTTAATTGAAAGCTTGACTAAAAGATAAACTTTTAACCTTGATTGGCCTGAACTAGGCCTCATAGAGCTGAATAGGGTCAAAATAGGGAGAAGAAGAGGTTTTTAAGAGCCGAGAGTAGTATTACAAAGTTTTTATGTATAACCACTATAAATTAAACTTTTTTCTATTATTAATTTGAAAGTTTGATCAAAAATGAAACTTTCAGCCCTGATTAGCCTTATAAGAGTCGAAAAGGGACTAAACGGGAGGAAAACATGGTTTTCAAGGGTCATGAATGGTATTACATAGTTTTTATATACAATTTCTACTAATTAACCTTGTTTTCAGTGTTAATTGGGAAGTTTGATTAAGAGTCAAACTTTCAGCACTGCTTGGCCTGAACTAGGGCTTATAAGAGCCGAATAGGGACCAAAAGAAAGAAAAGCATAGTTTTCAAGGGCTATAAATGGTATTACATAGTTTATATGTACAATTATGACTAATTAACCTTATTTCTAGTGTTAATTGTGAAGTTTGACTAAAAGTCAAACTTTCAGCCCTGTTTGGTCTAGACTAGACCTTATAATATTAGAATCGAATAAGGTTAAAACAGGGAAAAACAAGGTTTACAGGAGCAAGGAGAAGTAATACATAGTTTTATATATAATTACTACTAATTAAATTTGTTTCTCGTCTTAATTGGGAAGTTTTACCAAAAGTCAAACTTTCAGCCCCGATTGGCCTAAACTAGGCTTTATAAGAGCCGAATAGGGACCAAACGGGAGGAAAACATGGTTTTCAAGGGGCATGAATGGTATTACATAGTTCTATGTATAATTACTACTAATTAACTTCGTTTCTAGTGTTAATTTAAAAGTTTGACCAAGAGTTAAACTTTCAGCCCCGATTGGCATGAGTAAGCCTTATAAGAGCCAATTAGAGTCCAAACGGAGAGAAAATGAGATTTTCAAGAGCTGAGAATAGTATAACATAGTTTTTATGTATAATTACCACTAACTAAACTTGTTTTTAGTCTTAATTATAAAGTTTGAATAAAAGTCAAACCTTCAGTCTTATTAGCCTGATGAACTAGGCCTTATTGCCGAATAGGACCAAAACGGGAGAAAACAAGGTTTTCAAGTGCTGAGAGTGGTATTACATAGTTTTTTTTATGTACAGTTAGTACTAATTAACTTTATTTCTAGTATTAACTGGAAAGTTTGACCAAACAGGAAGAAAACGAGGCCTTATAAGAGCCGAACAAAGCCCAAACAGGGAGAAAATGAGGTTTTAAAGAGCCGAGAGTAAAATGACATAGTTTTTATGTATAATTACTACTAATTATACTTATTTCTAAGTTTAACCAAAAGTCAAACTTTCATCTCCAATTGGCCTGAACTAGGCCTTATAAGAGCCGAATAGAGACCAAACGGGAGGAAAACATGGTTTTCAAGGGCTGTGAATAGTATTACATAGTTTCTATGCACAATTACTACTCATTAACTAGTTTCTAGTCTTAATTGAGAAGTTTTACTAAAAGCCAAGCTTTCAGCCCCGATTAGCCTGAAGTAGGCCTTATAAGAGCCGAATAGGGACCAAACAAGAGTAAAAAATGATTTTCAAGGGCCGAGATGGTATTACATAGTTCTATGTATAGTTTCTATTGATTAACGATTTTTCTAGTGTTAATTGAGAAGTTTGACCAAAACTGAAATTTTTAGCCCCTATTGGCCTGAAAAGGGTCTTATAAAAGCCTAATAGGGTCCAAACGTGAAGAAAATAAAGTTTTCAAAAGTCAAGAGTAGTATTACATAGTTTTATGTATATTTACTACTAATTATACTAGTTTCTAGTCTTAATTGAGAAGTTCTACCAAAAGTGAAAATTTCAGTCCCGATTGGCCTGAATAAGACCTTATAATGGCCGATTAAGGCCCAAACGGGGAGAAAATGAGGTTTCAAGAGCCGAGAGTAATTAATACATAGTTTTTATGTATAATTACTACTAATTAAACTAGTTTCTAGTCTTAATTGAGAAGTTTTACCTAGAGTCAAACTTACAGCCCCGATTAGCCTGAATTAGACCTTATATGTGCCGAATAGGGCCCAAACGTGAGAAAACGTGGATTTCAAGGGCTGAGAGTGGTATTGTATAGTTTCTATATACAATTAATACAAATTAACCTTATTTCTAATATTAAATTGGAAAGTTTGATCAAAAGTCAAACTTCCAGCCCTGATTAGCCTGAACTAGTCCTTATAAGAGCCGAATAAGGTCCAACCAGGGAGAAAATATAGTTTTCAAAAGCTGAAAGTAGTAATACATAGTTTTTATATATACTTGCTACTAATTAAACTAGTAGCCTGAACTGGGCCTCATAAGAGCCGAATAGGGGCCAAACGGGAGGAAAGCATGGTTTTCAAAGGCCGTGAATGGTGTTTAATAGTTTATATATATGATTACTACTAATTAACCTTGTTTCTAGTATTAATGAGAAAGTTTGTTCAAAAGTCAAACTTTTAGTCCAGATTGGCCTAAACTAGGCATTATAATAGCCGATTAGGTCCCAAACAGGGAGAAAACGAGGTTTTCAAGAGTCATTAGCAGTAGTACATAGTTTTTATGTATAATTATTAGTAATTAAACTAGTTCTAGTCTTAATAGAAAAGTTTGACCAAAAGTTAAACTTTCAGCCCTGATTGGCTTGAACTAGGCATTATAAGAGTCGAATAAGGACCAAACAGGAGGAAAACATGATTTTTAAGGGGCAGTGAATGGTACTACATAATTTTTATGTATAATTACTGCTAATTAATATTATTTCTAATCTTAATTGAGAAGTTTGACTAAAAGTCAAACCTTCAGCCCTTATTAGCCTGAACTAGGCCTTATAAGAGCCGAATAGAGCCCAAATGGGAGGAAAATATGGTTTCTATGTACAATTACTACTAATTAACCTTGTTTCTAGAATTTATTCAGAAGTTTGGCCAAAAGTCAAACTTTCAACCCTAATTGGCTTGAACTAGGTCTTCTAAGAGCCGATAGGGCCCAAACGCGGGGAAAACGTAGTTTCAAGAGTCGGGAGTATTATTACATGTTTTTTTATGTATAATTACTGCTAATTAACATTGCTTCTAGTGTTACTTGGGAAGTTTGGCTTTGGCTAAAACTTCCCAATTAAGACTAGAAACAAGTTTAATTAGTTGTAATTATACATAAAACTATGTATTACTACTCCCGGCTCTTGAAAATCTTGTTTTTTCCCCGTTTGAGCCTTAATTCACTTTTGGTCAAGATTTCTAATAAAAACTAGAAGTAAGGTTAATTAGTAGCAATTACACAAAAACTATGTATCTCAATCTCTGATCTTGAAGATCATGTTTTCCTCCAGTTTGAGCCCTACTCGGCTCTTATAAGGCCTAGTTCAGGCCAATAAGGACTGAAGGTTTGATTTTTGCTAAAACTTTCTAATTAAGACTAGAAATAAGTTTAATTATGAGTAATTATATATAAAAGCTATGTAATACTACTCCCGGCTATTGAAAACGCATTTTCTCCCAGTTTGAACCCCATTCGGCTCTTATAAAGCCTAACTAAGGCCAATAGGGGCTGGAAACTTGCTTTTTGGTCAAACTTTCCAATTAACACTAGATATAAAGTTAATCGGTATTAATTGTACATAGAAACTATGTAATACCATTCACGACCATTGAAAGCCATGTTTTCCTCCCGTTTAGTCCCTACTCAGCTCCCACATGGCCTAGATTAGCCAATCGGGGCTGAAAGTTTGACTTTTTTTGTCAAACTTTCAAATTAAGAAAAGAAAACCAGTTTAATTTATAGTAATTATATATAAAAACTATCAATACTATTCCCAGCTCTTGAAAATCTCATTTTTTCCCCGTTTAGGCTGTATTCGCCTATTATACGGCTTACTTCAAGCCAATCAGGACTGAAATTTTGACTTTTGATCAGACTTCCTGATTAACACTAGAAATAAGGTTAATTAGTAATAATTGTACATAGAAACTATGTTATACCACTCTCAGCTCTTGAAAACCATGTTTTTCCTTTTGTTTAGATCCTATTCAGCTCTTATAAGGCCTAGTTCAGGCCAATAAGGGCTGAAGGTTTGTCTTTTGGTCAAACTTCCTAATTATGATAAGAAATAACGTTAATTATACTAATTGTACATAGAAACTTTATAATACCACTCTCAGCTCTTGAAAATCATATTTTCCTGGGGTTTGGACTATATTTGGCACTTATATGGCCGAATTCAGCCCAATCAGTGTAAAAAGTTTCACTTTTAGTCAAACTTTCAAAATAGAAACAAGTTTAATTAGTAGTAGTTATACATAGAAATTATGTGATACTACTATAGGCTCTTGTAATCCATGTTTTCCTCCCGTTTGGTCCCTATTCGGCTCTTATGAGGCCCATTTCAGGTCAATCAGGGTTGGTAGTTTGATTTTTAGTCAAACTTCTCAATTAAGACTAGAAACTAGTTTAATTAGTAGTAATTATATATAAAAACTATGTATTACTACTTCTGGCTTTTGAAAACTGTATTTTCTCCCCGGTTAGATCTTATTCGGCTCTTATAAGGACTAGTTCAGACTAATCAGGGCTGAATGTTTGATTTTGGTTAAACTTTCCAAATTTATATTAGAAACAAGGTTAGTTAGTAATAATTATATATAGAAACTATAAAACACCACTCTCAGCCCTTGAAAACTATGTTTTCTCCCGTTTGGGCCCTATTCGCCTCATATATGGTCTAGTTCAGGCTAATCGAGGCTGAAAGTTTGACTCTAGGTAAAAGTTCTCATTTGAGACTAGAAACTAGTTTAATTAGTAGTAATTATATATATAAATTATTTACTTTTACTCTCGGCTATTGAAACCTCGTTTTCTCCCCGTTTGGGCCTTAATTGGCCATTATAAGGTCTTGCTTAGGCCAATCGGGACTGAAAGTTTCACTTTTGACAAACTTCTCAATTAAGACTAGAAGCTAATATAATTAGTAGTAATTATACACAAAAAATATGTATTACTCCTTCTGACTTTTAAAAACTGTATTTTCTCCCAGTTTGGACTCTATTAGGCTCCTATAAGGCCCTTTTCAGGCCAATAGGGGCTAAAAGTTTCAGTTCTGGTCAAACATCCCAATTAATACTAGAAAAAAGGTTAATCAACAGAAATTGTACATAGAACTATGTAATACCATTCTCGGCCCTTGAAAATCATGTTTTCCTCCTGTTTGGTCCCTATTTGACTCTTATAAGGCCTACTTTAGGCCAATCGGAGTTGAAAGCTTGACTTTTAGTAAAACTTCTCAATTAAGACTAGAAACTAGTTTAATTAGTAGTAATTATACGTAAAAACTATGTATACTACTCTCAGCTCTTGAAAACCTCATTTTCTCCCTGTTTGGGCCCTAATCGGCTATTAAAAGGCCTAATTCACGCCAATCGGGGCTCAAAATTTGACGTTTGGGCCCTAATCGACTATTATCGGCCTAGTTCAGGCCAATCGGGCTGAAAGTTTGACTTTTGGTCAAACTTTGCAATTAACATAAAAGAAAGTTAATTAGTAGTAATTGCACATAAAAACTACGTAATACCACTCTCAACTCTTAAAAATCATGTTTTTCTACCGTTTGGCCCTATTCGGCTCTTATAAGACCTGCAAGCCAATATGGGTTAAAAGTTTGACTTTTAGTGATTTCTAATTAAGACTAGAAACAAGTTTAATCAGCAGTAATTATACATAAAAACTATGAATACTACTCTCAATACTTGAAAACTGTATATTCTCCCTGTTTGGACCATATTCAACTATTATAAGGCCTAGTTCAGGCCATTCAAGGCTGAAAGTTTGACTCTTAGTCAAACTTTTCAATTAATACTGGAAACAAGGTTAATTAGTAGTAATTGTATAAAGAAACTATATATTACCATTAATGACCCCTGAAAATCATGTTTTCCTCCCGTTTGGTCCCTATTCGGCTCTTATATAAGGCCTGATTCAGGCCAATCGAGGTTGAAAGTTTGAATTTTGGTAGAACTTCCAAATTAAAACTAGAAATAAGTTTAACTAGTAGTAATTATACATAAAAACTATGTATTACTATTCCCCGATCTTGAAAACCTCATTTTCTCCCCGTTAGGCCTTATTCAGCTCTTATAAGGCTTAGTTTCAACCAATCGAGGCTGAAGGTTTGACTTTTGGTCAAACTTCTTAATTAAGACTAGGAATTAGTTTAATTAGTAATAATTATACATAAAAACTATGTAATGCTACTCTCAGCTCTTGAAAACTACATTTTCTCCCTGTTTGGATTCTATTTCTTTCGCTCTTATAAGGTCTAGTTCAGGCCAATCGGGGCTGAAAGTTTGACAATTGGTCAAACTTTTCAATTAACATTAGAAACAAAGTTAATTAATAATAATTAAACATAGAAACTATGTAATACCTTTCACGGCCCTTGAAAACTATGTTTTCTCCTGTTTGGTCCCTATTCGGCTCTTATAAGGACTACTTTAGACCAATCGAGGATGAAAGTTTGACTTTTAATAGAACTTCCTAATTAAGATAGAAACATGTTTAATTCGTAGTAATCATACATAAAAATTATGTAATACCCTCAGCTGTTGAAAACTGCATTTTCTTCCTGTTTGGATCCTATCTAGCTCTAATAAGGCCTAATTCAGGCCAATCGGGACTAAAGTTTGATTTTTGGTCAAAATTCACAAGTAACACTAGAGAAAAAGTTAATTAGTAGTAATTATACATAGAAACTATGTAATACCATTCACGACCCTTAAGAACCACGTTTTTCTCACGTTTGGTCCCTTTTCGGCTCTTATAAGGCCTAATAATTTAGGCCAATGGGATGAAAGTTTGACTGTTGGTCAAACTTATAAATTAAGAATAGAAACAAGTTTAATTTATAGTCGTTATATATAAAAACTATGTAATACTACTCTCGGCTCTTTAAAACCTTATTTTCTCCCCATTTAGGTCTTATTCAACTCTTATAAGGCCTAGTTCAGGCCTATCGCGGCTGAAAGTTTGACTTCTGATTAAACTTCCAATTAACACTAGAAACAAGATTAATTAGGAGAAATAGCATATAGAAATTATGTAATACCACTTACGGCTTTTGAAAACCATATTTTCCTCCCGTTTGGGCCCTATTCGGCTCTTATAATGCCTAATTCAGGCCAGTCTGGGCTAAATGTTTGATTTTTAGTCAAACTTCCTTATTTAGAATAGAAATAAGTTTAATTAGTAGTAATTAGTAGTAACTAGAAATAAGTTTAACTAGTAGTAATTATACATAAAAACTATGTATTACTATTCCCAGATCTTGAAAACCTCATTTTCTCCCCGTTGGGCCTTATTCAGCTCTTATAAGGCTTAGTTTCAACCAATCGAGGCTGAAGGTTTGACTTTTGGTCAAACTTCTTAATTAAGACTAGGAATTAGTTTAATTAGTAATAATTATACATAAAAACTATGTATTGCTACTCTCAGCTCTTGAAAACTACATTTTCTCCCTGTTTGGATTTTATTTCTTTCGCTCTTATAAGGTCTAGTTCAGGCCAATCGGGGCTGAAAGTTTGACAATTGGTCAAACTTTTCAATTAACATTAGAAACAAAGTTAATTAATAATAATTGAACATAGAAACTATGTAATACCTTTCACGGCCCTTGAAAACTATGTTTCCTCCTGTTTGGTCCCTATTCGGCTCTTATAAGGACTACTTTAGACCAATCGAGGCTGAAAGTTTAACTTTTAATAGAACTTCCTAATTAAGATAGAAACAAGTTTAATTCGTAGTAATCATACATAAAACTATGTAATACCCTCAGCTCTTGAAAACTGCATTTTCTTCCTGTTTGGATCCTATCTAGCTTTAATAAGGCCTAATTCAGGCCAATCGGGACTAAAGTTTGATTTTTGGTCAAAATTCACAATTAACACTAGAGAAAAAGTTAATTAGTAGTAATTATACATAAAAACTATGTAATACCATTCACGACCCTTAAGAACCACGTTTTTCTCACGTTTGGTCCCTTTTCGGCTCTTATAAGGCCTAATAATTTAGGCCAATGGGATGAAAGTTTGACTTTTGGTCAAACTTATAAATTAAGAATAGAAACAAGTTTAATTTATAGTCGTTATATATAAAAACTATGTAATACTACTCTCAGCTCTTTAAAACCTTATTTTCTCCCCATTTAGGTCTTATTCAACTCTTATAAGGCCTAGTTCAGGCCTATCGCGGCTGAAAGTTTGACTTCTGATTAAACTTCCAATTAACACTAGAAACAAGATTAACTAGGAGAAATAGCACATAGAAATTATGTAATACCACTCACGGCTTTTGAAAACCATATTTTCCTCCCGTTTGGGCCCTATTCGTCTCTTATAATGCCTAATTCAGGCCAGTCTTGGCTAAATGTTTGATTTTTAGTCAAACTTCCTTATTTAGAATAGAAATAAGTTTAATTAGTAGTAATTATATAAAAAAAACTTTGTGATGCTACTCTCAGTGCTTGAAAACATTGTTTTCTTTTCGTTTGGGCCCTATTCGGCTCTTAATTGCTAATTCTGGCCAAACAGGGTTGGTTGGTCCAACTTCCAGATTAAGACTGGAAATAAGTTTAATTAGTAGTACTTGTGCGTAGAAACTATGTAATACTACTCTCGGCTCTTTAAAGCATGTTTTCTCCCTGTGTAGGCCATATTCGGCACTAATAAAACCTAGTTCAGGGCAATCGAGGCTGAAAGTTTCATTTTTGATCAAACTTCCCAATTAAGACTTAAAACAAGTTTATTTAATAGTAATTATAAATAAAAACCATGTAATACTACTCCCAGCTCTTGAAAATCACATTTTCTATCCATTAGGGCCCTATTTTGCTATTATAAAGCCTACTTCAGACCAATCGGGGCTGAAAGTTTGACATTTGGTCAAACTTCTCAATTAACACTAAAAATAAGGTCAATTAGCAGTAATTATACCTAGAAACTATGTAATACCACTCACAACTCTTGAAGACAATGTTTGCCTCCAGTTTGGACCTTATTCGGTTCTTATAAGCCTAGTTCAGGCCAATCAGGACTGAAAGTATGACTTTTTGTCAAACTTTTTAATTAACATTGTAAATAAGGTTAATTAGTAGTAACTGTATATAAAAAATATGTAACACCACTCACAGTTCTTGAAAACCATGTTTCCTTCCGTTTAGGCCTTATTCGGCTCTTACAAGGCCTAGTTCCGGCTAGTAAGGGCTGAATGTTTGACTTTTAGTCAAATTTTCTAATTAAGATTAGAAACAAGTTTAATTAGTAGTAATTATACATTAAACTACGTATTACTTCTCCTTGCTCTTGGAAACCTTATTTTTCCCTGTTTGTACCTTATTCGGCTCTAATATTATAAGGTCTAGTCCAGACCAAACAGGGCTGAAACTTTGACTGTTAGTCAAACTTCATAATTAACACTAGAAATAAGGTTAATTAGTCATAATTGTACATATAAACTATGTAATACCATTCACAGCCCTTGAAAACTATGTTTTCCTCCCTTTTGGTCTATATTCCGCTCTTATAAGACCTAGTTCAGGCCAAGTAGGGCTGAAAATTTGACTCTTGATCAAACTTCCCAATTAACACTGAAAACAAGGTTAATTAGTAGTGACTGTATATTAAAACTGTATAATACCATTCACGACCCTTAAAAACCATGTTTTCCTCTCGTTTAGTCCCTTTTTGACTCTTATAAAGCCAATCAGGGCTGAAAGTTTTACTTTTGATCAAACTTTCAAATTAAGAATAGAAAAAAGTTTAATATATAGTGGTTATACATAAAAACTTTGTAATACTACTCTCGGCTCTTAAAAACCTCCTGTCTTTTGGTCAAATTTTCAATTAACACTAGAAGCAAGGTTAATTAGTCATAATTACATATAGAAACTATTTAATACCACTCACGGCTCTTAAAAACCATGTTTTTCTCTCGTTGGGGCCCGATTTGGTTCTTATAATACGTAGTTCAGGCCAATTGGGGCTGAAGGTTTGACTTTTGGTCAAACTTCCCGATTAGGAATAGAAACAAGTTGAATTAGTAATAATTACATATAAAAAATATGTGATACAATTCTCGGATCTTGAAAATCATGCTTTCTCCCTATTTGTGGTCCATTTGGCTCTTACAATGCCAAATTCAGGCTAATCGGAGCTAAAATTTAACTTTTGGTCAAACTTCCAGATTAAGATGAGAAACAACTTTAATTTGTAGTAATTGAATATAAAAATTATGTAATACTACTATTAGCTCTTTAAAACCACATTTTCTTCTCATTTGGATCATATTCTGCTCTTATAAGGCCTTGTTAAGGCCAACGGTGTTGAGAGTTTGACTTTTGATCAAACTTCACAATTAACACTAGAAATAAGGTTAATTAGTAGTAATTGTACATAAAAATTATGTAATACTACTCACGGCTCTTGAAAACCTTGTTTTCCTCCTATTTGGGATCTTATTCGGCTCTTATAAGCCTACCTCAGGCCAATCGGACTGAAAGTTTTACTTTTGGTCAAACTTCCTAATTAAGACTAGAAACACATAAAATTAGTAGTAAATTTAAATAAAAACTATGTAATACCACTCAAGGCTCTTGAAAATATATTTTTTTCTCCATTTGAACCCTATTCGACTAAGGCTTAATTCAGGTAAATCGGGGCTGAAAGTATGACTTTTGGTCAAACTTTCAGATTAAGACATGAAATTATATTTATTAGCCGTAACTGTGTATAGAATCTATGTAATACTACTCCCGGCTCTTGAAAAATCATGTTTTCTCCTCATTTGGCCCTTATTCTGCGCTTATAAAGCTGAATTCAGGGAAATCGGGGCTGAAATTTTGACTTTTAATTAAATTTTCTAATTAATATTAGAAACAAGTTTAATTTGTAGAAATTATAAATAAAACTATGTAATTCTAATCCCGGCTATTGAAAACCTCGATTTCTCCCCATTTGGGCCCTATTCGGCTCTTATAAGGCATATATTTGAGGCTAATCAGGGCTGAAATTTGACTTTTGATCAAACTTGCCAATTAAGACTAGAAACAAAATTAATTAACAGTAAATATACATAGAAACTATGTAATTCCACTCCCGGCTCTTGAAAATCTCGTTATCTCCTCGTTTAAGTTTTATTCGGCTCTTATAATATCTAGTTCAGGCCAATCGGGGCTGAAAGTTTGACTTTTGGTTAAACTTTCAAATTAGAAAAAGAAATAAGTTTAATTAGTAGTAGTTATACCTAGAAACTATGTGATACTACTGCAGGCTCTTGAAATCCATGTTTTCTCCCTGTATTTGGCCATATTCGGCTCTAATTAGGGCTAATCAAGGCTAAAAGTTTGAATTTTGGTCAAACTTCCCAATTAACAGCAGAATGAAGATTAATCAGTAGTAATTGTACATGGAAACTATTTAATACCATTCACGGCCCTTAAAAATCACGATTTCCTCCCGTCTGGCCCCTCTTCGGCTCTTATAAGGCCTAATTCAGGCCAATCAGGGCTGAAAGTTTAAATTTTAGTCAACCTTTCAAGTTTAATTTATCGTAATTATATATAAAAACTATGTAATACTACTCTCGTCTCTTAAAAACCTCATTTCTTCCTTTTTGGGCCTTATTCAGCTCTTAATAAGGCCTAGTTCAGACCTATCGAGGCTGAAAGTTTGACTTTTGGTCAAACTTCCCAATTAACACTAGAAATAAAGTTAATTATTAGTAATTGATTATAGAATATATAATACCACTCATGGCTCTTAAAGGCCATGTTTTCCTCACATGGGCCCTATTAGGCTCTTACAAGGCCTAGTTTAAGCCAATCGGGGCTTAAAGTTTGACTTTTAGTCAAACTTCTCAATTAAGAATAGAACAAGTTTAATTAATGGTAATTATGCATAAAATTACGTGATACTACTCCCGACTTTTGAAAACCTTATTTTCTCATTATTTGGGCCCAATTCGGCTCTTATAATGCCTAGAATTAGGCCAAGCAGGGCTAAAAGTTTGACTTTTGATCAAACTTTCATATTAAGACTAGAAACAAGTTTAATTAGAAGTAATTACACGTAGAAACTTTTTAATACTACTCTGGGCTCTTTAAACCACAATTTCTCCCTGTTTAGGCCATATTTTGTTCTTATAAGGTCTAGTTCAGGCCATCGGGGTGAAAATTTGACTTTTGATCAAACTTCCCAATTAACACTGAAAACAAGTTTAATTTGAAGTAATTATACATAAAAACTATGTAATACTACTCCTGAATCTTGAAAACAGAATTTTCTCCCTATTTGGGCCATATTCGGCTCTTATAAGGCCTAATTTAACCATTCAAGGCCCTTGAAAACTTTTTTCCCTCCGGTTTGTATCCTATTTGGCATTATAAGGCCTAGTTCAGACCAATCGGGGCTAAAAATTTGACTGCCGGTCAAACTTTCTAATTAACACTAGAAAATGGTTAATTAGTAGTAATTGTACATAGAAACTATGTAATGCCACTGTCAGCTCTTAAAAATCATGTTTTCCTCCCGTTTGGGCCCTATTCGGCTCTTATAAAGCCTAATTTAACCAATCGAGACTGAAGTTTAACCTTTACTCAAACTTTCAAGTTTAATTAGTAGTAGTTATACATAGAAACTATGTGATACTACTACTGGCTCTTGAAAACTACGTTTTCTCTCTGTTTGGGCCCTATTTGGCTCTTATAAGGCTTAGTTCCAGCCAATCGGTGTTGAAAGTATGACTTTTAGTCAAACATCCCAATTAAAATTAGAAACAAGTTTAATTAGTAGTAATTATATATAAAAACTAAATTATACTACTCCCGAGTCTTGAAAACCTCATTATCTCTCCGTTTGGGGCCCTAATCGACTATTATCGGCCTAGTTCAGGCCAACCAGGTTGAAAGTTTGACTTTTGGCCAAACTTTCCAATTAACATAAAATAAAGTTAATTAGTAGTAATTGCACATAAAAACTATGTAATACCACTCACAACTCTTGAAAATCATGTTTTTCTACCGTTTAGCCCTATTCGGCTCTTATAAGGCCAGTTCATGCCAATATGGATTAAAGGTTTGACTTTTGGTGATCTTAATTAAGACAAGAAAAAAGTTTAATCAGCAGTAATTATACATAAAAATAATGTAATGCTACTCTCAATTCTTGAAAACTGCATTTTCTCCCTGTTTGGAGCCTATTCAACTCTTATAAGGCCTAATTCAGGCCAATAAAAGCTGAAAGTTTGACTCTTAGTCAAACTTCCAATTAATACTGGAAACAAAGTTAATTAATGGTAATTTTATAAAGAAACTATATATTACCATTCACGGCCCTTGAAAACCATGTTTTACTCCCGTTTGGTCCCTATTCGGCTCTTATATAAGGCCTAGTTCAGGCCAATCGAGGTTGAAAGTTTGAATTTTGTTAGAACTTCCCAATTAAAATTAGAAATAAGTTTAACTAGTAGTAATTATACATAAAAACTCTGTATTACTATTCCCGAATCTTGAAAACCTCATTTTCTCCCTGTTGGGCTTTATTCAGCTCTTATAAGGCTTAGTTCTGGCCAATTGGGGCTGAAGGTTTGACTTTTGGTCAAACTTCTCAATTAAGATTAGGAATAAGTTTAATTAATAATAATTATACATAAAAACTAAGTAATACTACTCTCAGCTCTTGAAAACTGCATTTTCTCCTTGTTTGGATTGTATTTCTTTCGCTCTTATAAGATTTAGTTCAAGCCAATCGGGGCTGGAAGTTTGACAGTTGGTCAAACTTTCTAATTAACACTAGAAATAAAATTAATTAGTAATAATTGAACATAGAAACTATGTAATACCTTTCACGGCCCTTGAAAACCATGTTTCCTCCCATTTGGTCCCTATTCGGCTCTTATAAGGACTACTGTAGGCCAATCGAGGCTGAAAGTTTGACTTTTAATAGAACTTTCCAATTAAGAATAAAAACAAGTTTAATTCGTAGTAATCATACATAAAAACTATGTAATACCCTCGACTCTTGAAAACTGCATTTTCTTCCTGTTTGGACCCTATCTGACTCTTATAAGGTCTAATTCTGGGTAATCGGGGCTGAAAGTTTGATTTTTGGTCGAAATTCACAATTAACACTAGAGAAAAAGTTAATTAGTAGTAATTGTACATAAAAACTATGTAATACCATTCACGACCCTTAAGAACCACGTTTTTCTCACGTTTGGTCCCTTTTCGGCTCTTATAAGGCCTAATAATTTAGGCCAATGGGATGAAAGTTTGACTGTTGGTCAAACTTATAAATTAAGAATAGAAACAAGTTTAATTTATAGTCGTTATATATAAAAACTATGTAATACTACTCTCGGCTCTTTAAAACCTTATTTTCTCCCCATTTAGGTCTTATTCAACTCTTATAAGGCCTAGTTCAGGCCTATCGCGGCTGAAAGTTTGACTTCTGATTAAACTTCCAATTAACACTAGAAACAAGATTAATTAGGAGAAATAGCATATAGAAATTATGTAATACCACTCACGGCTTTTGAAAACCATATTTTCCTCCCGTTTGGGCCCTATTCGGCTCTTATAATGCCTAATTCAGGCCAGTCTGGGCTAAATGTTTGATTTTTAGTCAAACTTCCTTATTTAGAATAGAAATAAGTTTAATTAGTAGTAATTAGTAGTAACTAGAAATAAGTTTAACTAGTAGTAATTATACATAAAAACTATGTATTACTATTCCCAGATCTTGAAAACCTCATTTTCTCCCCGTTGGGCCTTATTCAGCTCTTATAAGGCTTAGTTTCAACCAATCGAGGCTGAAGGTTTGACTTTTGGTCAAACTTCTTAATTAAGACTAGGAATTAGTTTAATTAGTAATAATTATACATAAAAACTATGTATTGCTACTCTCAGCTCTTGAAAACTACATTTTCTCCCTGTTTGGATTTTATTTCTTTCGCTCTTATAAGGTCTAGTTCAGGCCAATCGGGGCTGAAAGTTTGACAATTGGTCAAACTTTTCAATTAACATTAGAAACAAAGTTAATTAATAATAATTGAACATAGAAACTATGTAATACCTTTCACGGCCCTTGAAAACTATGTTTCCTCCTGTTTGGTCCCTATTCGGCTCTTATAAGGACTACTTTAGACCAATCGAGGCTGAAAGTTTAACTTTTAATAGAACTTCCTAATTAAGATAGAAACAAGTTTAATTCGTAGTAATCATACATAAAAACTATGTAATACCCTCAGCTCTTGAAAACTGCATTTTCTTCCTGTTTGGATCCTATCTAGCTCTAATAAGGCCTAATTCAGGCCAATCGGGACTAAAGTTTGATTTTTGGTCAAAATTCACAATTAACACTAGAGAAAAAGTTAATTAGTAGTAATTATACATAAAAACTATGTAATACCATTCACGACCCTTAAGAACCACGTTTTTCTCACGTTTGGTCCCTTTTCGGCTCTTATAAGGCCTAATAATTTAGGCCAATGGGATGAAAGTTTGACTTTTGGTCAAACTTATAAATTAAGAATAGAAACAAGTTTAATTTATAGTCGTTATATATAAAAACTATGTAATACTACTCTCAGCTCTTTAAAACCTTATTTTCTCCCCATTTAGGTCTTATTCAACTCTTATAAGGCCTAGTTCAGGCCTATCGCGGCTGAAAGTTTGACTTCTGATTAAACTTCCAATTAACACTAGAAACAAGATTAACTAGGAGAAATAGCACATAGAAATTATGTAATACCACTCACGGCTTTTGAAAACCATATTTTCCTCCCGTTTGGGCCCTATTCGTCTCTTATAATGCCTAATTCAGGCCAGTCTTGGCTAAATGTTTGATTTTTAGTCAAACTTCCTTATTTAGAATAGAAATAAGTTTAATTAGTAGTAATTATATAAAAAAAACTTTGTGATACTACTCTCAGTGCTTGAAAACATTGTTTTCTTTTCGTTTGGGCCCTATTCGGCTCTTAATTGCTAATTCTGGCCAAACAGGGTTGGTTGGTCCAACTTCCAGATTAAGACTGGAAATAAGTTTAATTAGTAGTACTTGTGCGTAGAAACTATGTAATACTACTCTCGGCTCTTTAAAGCATGTTTTCTCCCTGTGTAGGCCATATTCGGCACTAATAAAACCTAGTTCAGGGCAATCGAGGCTGAAAGTTTCATTTTTGATCAAACTTCCCAATTAAGACTTAAAACAAGTTTATTTAATAGTAATTATAAATAAAAACCATGTAATACTACTCCCAGCTCTTGAAAATCACATTTTCTATCCATTAGGGCCCTATTTTGCTATTATAAAGCCTACTTCAGACCAATCGGGGCTGAAAGTTTGACATTTGGTCAAACTTCTCAATTAACACTAAAAATAAGGTCAATTAGCAGTAATTATACCTAGAAACTATGTAATACCACTCACAACTCTTGAAGACAATGTTTGCCTCCAGTTTGGACCTTATTCGGTTCTTATAAGCCTAGTTCAGGCCAATCAGGACTGAAAGTATGACTTTTTGTCAAACTTTTTAATTAACATTGTAAATAAGGTTAATTAGTAGTAACTGTATATAAAAAATATGTAACACCACTCACAGTTCTTGAAAACCATGTTTCCTTCCGTTTAGGCCTTATTCGGCTCTTACAAGGCCTAGTTCCGGCTAGTAAGGGCTGAATGTTTGACTTTTAGTCAAATTTTCTAATTAAGATTAGAAACAAGTTTAATTAGTAGTAATTATACATTAAACTACGTATTACTTCTCCTTGCTCTTGGAAACCTTATTTTTCCCTGTTTGTACCTTATTCGGCTCTAATATTATAAGGTCTAGTCCAGACCAAACAGGGCTGAAACTTTGACTGTTAGTCAAACTTCATAATTAACACTAGAAATAAGGTTAATTAGTCATAATTGTACATATAAACTATGTAATACCATTCACAGCCCTTGAAAACTATGTTTTCCTCCCTTTTGGTCTATATTCCGCTCTTATAAGACCTAGTTCAGGCCAAGTAGGGCTGAAAATTTGACTCTTGATCAAACTTCCCAATTAACACTGAAAACAAGGTTAATTAGTAGTGACTGTATATTAAAACTGTATAATACCATTCACGACCCTTAAAAACCATGTTTTCCTCTCGTTTAGTCCCTTTTTGACTCTTATAAAGCCAATCAGGGCTGAAAGTTTTACTTTTGATCAAACTTTCAAATTAAGAATAGAAAAAAGTTTAATATATAGTGGTTATACATAAAAACTTTGTAATACTACTCTCGGCTCTTAAAAACCTCCTGTCTTTTGGTCAAATTTTCAATTAACACTAGAAGCAAGGTTAATTAGTCATAATTACATATAGAAACTATTTAATACCACTCACGGCTCTTAAAAACCATGTTTTTCTCTCGTTGGGGCCCGATTTGGTTCTTATAATACGTAGTTCAGGCCAATTGGGGCTGAAGGTTTGACTTTTGGTCAAACTTCCCGATTAGGAATAGAAACAAGTTGAATTAGTAATAATTACATATAAAAAATATGTGATACAATTCTCGGATCTTGAAAATCATGCTTTCTCCCTATTTGTGGTCCATTTGGCTCTTACAATGCCAAATTCAGGCTAATCGGAGCTAAAATTTAACTTTTGGTCAAACTTCCAGATTAAGATGAGAAACAACTTTAATTTGTAGTAATTGAATATAAAAATTATGTAATACTACTATTAGCTCTTTAAAACCACATTTTCTTCTCATTTGGATCATATTCTGCTCTTATAAGGCCTTGTTAAGGCCAACGGTGTTGAGAGTTTGACTTTTGATCAAACTTCACAATTAACACTAGAAATAAGGTTAATTAGTAGTAATTGTACATAAAAATTATGTAATACTACTCACGGCTCTTGAAAACCTTGTTTTCCTCCTATTTGGGATCTTATTCGGCTCTTATAAGCCTACCTCAGGCCAATCGGACTGAAAGTTTTACTTTTGGTCAAACTTCCTAATTAAGACTAGAAACACATAAAATTAGTAGTAAATTTAAATAAAAACTATGTAATACCACTCAAGGCTCTTGAAAATATATTTTTTTCTCCATTTGAACCCTATTCGACTAAGGCTTAATTCAGGTAAATCGGGGCTGAAAGTATGACTTTTGGTCAAACTTTCAGATTAAGACATGAAATTATATTTATTAGCCGTAACTGTGTATAGAATCTATGTAATACTACTCCCGGCTCTTGAAAAATCATGTTTTCTCCTCATTTGGCCCTTATTCTGCGCTTATAAAGCTGAATTCAGGGAAATCGGGGCTGAAATTTTGACTTTTAATTAAATTTTCTAATTAATATTAGAAACAAGTTTAATTTGTAGAAATTATAAATAAAACTATGTAATTCTAATCCCGGCTATTGAAAACCTCGATTTCTCCCCATTTGGGCCCTATTCGGCTCTTATAAGGCATATATTTGAGGCTAATCAGGGCTGAAATTTGACTTTTGATCAAACTTGCCAATTAAGACTAGAAACAAAATTAATTAACAGTAAATATACATAGAAACTATGTAATTCCACTCCCGGCTCTTGAAAATCTCGTTATCTCCTCGTTTGAGTTTTATTCGGCTCTTATAATATCTAGTTCAGGCCAATCGGGGCTGAAAGTTTGACTTTTGGTTAAACTTTCAAATTAGAAAAAGAAATAAGTTTAATTAGTAGTAGTTATACCTAGAAACTATGTGATACTACTGCAGGCTCTTGAAATCCATGTTTTCTCCCTGTATTTGGCCATATTCGGCTCTAATTAGGGCTAATCAAGGCTAAAAGTTTGAATTTTGGTCAAACTTCCCAATTAACAGCAGAATGAAGATTAATCAGTAGTAATTGTACATGGAAACTATTTAATACCATTCACGGCCCTTAAAAATCACGATTTCCTCCCGTCTGGCCCCTCTTCGGCTCTTATAAGGCCTAATTCAGGCCAATCGGGGCTGAAAGTTTAAATTTTAGTCAACCTTTCAAGTTTAATTTATCGTAATTATATATAAAAACTATGTAATACTACTCTCGTCTCTTAAAAACCTCATTTCTTCCTTTTTGGGCCTTATTCAGCTCTTAATAAGGCCTAGTTCAGACCTATCGAGGCTGAAAGTTTGACTTTTGGTCAAACTTCCCAATTAACACTAGAAATAAAGTTAATTATTAGTAATTGATTATAGAATATATAATACCACTCATGGCTCTTAAAGGCCATGTTTTTCTCACATGGGCCCTATTAGGCTCTTACAAGGCCTAGTTTAAGCCAATCGGGGCTTAAAGTTTGACTTTTAGTCAAACTTCTCAATTAAGAATAGAACAAGTTTAATTAATGGTAATTATGCATAAAATTACGTGATACTACTCCCGACTTTTGAAAACCTTATTTTCTCATTATTTGGGCCCAATTCGGCTCTTATAATGCCTAGAATTAGGCCAAGCAGGGCTAAAAGTTTGACTTTTGATCAAACTTTCATATTAAGACTAGAAACAAGTTTAATTAGAAGTAATTACACGTAGAAACTTTTTAATACTACTCTGGGCTCTTTAAACCACAATTTCTCCCTGTTTAGGCCATATTTTGTTCTTATAAGGTCTAGTTCAGGCCATCGGGGTGAAAATTTGACTTTTGATCAAACTTCCCAATTAACACTGAAAACAAGTTTAATTTGAAGTAATTATACATAAAAACTATGTAATACTACTCCTGAATCTTGAAAACAGAATTTTCTCCCTATTTGGGCCATATTCGGCTCTTATAAGGCCTAATTTAACCATTCAAGGCCCTTGAAAACTTTTTTCCCTCCGGTTTGTATCCTATTTGGCATTATAAGGCCTAGTTCAGACCAATCGGGGCTAAAAATTTGACTGCCGGTCAAACTTTCTAATTAACACTAGAAAATGGTTAATTAGTAGTAATTGTACATAGAAACTATGTAATGCCACTGTCAGCTCTTAAAAATCATGTTTTCCTCCCGTTTGGGCCCTATTCGGCTCTTATAAAGCCTAATTTAACCAATCGAGACTGAAGTTTAACCTTTACTCAAACTTTCAAGTTTAATTAGTAGTAGTTATACATAGAAACTATGTGATACTACTACTGGCTCTTGAAAACTACGTTTTCTCTCTGTTTGGGCCCTATTTGGCTCTTATAAGGCTTAGTTCCAGCCAATCGGTGTTGAAAGTATGACTTTTAGTCAAACATCCCAATTAAAATTAGAAACAAGTTTAATTAGTAGTAATTATATATAAAAACTAAATTATACTACTCCCGAGTCTTGAAAACCTCATTATCTCTCCGTTTGGGGCCCTAATCGACTATTATCGGCCTAGTTCAGGCCAACCAGGTTGAAAGTTTGACTTTTGGCCAAACTTTCCAATTAACATAAAATAAAGTTAATTAGTAGTAATTGCACATAAAAACTATGTAATACCACTCACAACTCTTGAAAATCATGTTTTTCTACCGTTTAGCCCTATTCGGCTCTTATAAGGCCAGTTCATGCCAATATGGATTAAAGGTTTGACTTTTGGTGATCTTAATTAAGACAAGAAAAAAGTTTAATCAGCAGTAATTATACATAAAAATAATGTAATGCTACTCTCAATTCTTGAAAACTGCATTTTCTCCCTGTTTGGAGCCTATTCAACTCTTATAAGGCCTAATTCAGGCCAATAAAAGCTGAAAGTTTGACTCTTAGTCAAACTTCCAATTAATACTGGAAACAAAGTTAATTAATGGTAATTTTATAAAGAAACTATATATTACCATTCACGGCCCTTGAAAACCATGTTTTACTCCCGTTTGGTCCCTATTCGGCTCTTATATAAGGCCTAGTTCAGGCCAATCGAGGTTGAAAGTTTGAATTTTGTTAGAACTTCCCAATTAAAATTAGAAATAAGTTTAACTAGTAGTAATTATACATAAAAACTCTGTATTACTATTCCCGAATCTTGAAAACCTCATTTTCTCCCTGTTGGGCTTTATTCAGCTCTTATAAGGCTTAGTTCTGGCCAATTGGGGCTGAAGGTTTGACTTTTGGTCAAACTTCTCAATTAAGATTAGGAATAAGTTTAATTAATAATAATTATACATAAAAACTAAGTAATACTACTCTCAGCTCTTGAAAACTGCATTTTCTCCTTGTTTGGATTGTATTTCTTTCGCTCTTATAAGATTTAGTTCAAGCCAATCGGGGCTGGAAGTTTGACAGTTGGTCAAACTTTCTAATTAACACTAGAAATAAAATTAATTAGTAATAATTGAACATAGAAACTATGTAATACCTTTCACGGCCCTTGAAAACCATGTTTCCTCCCATTTGGTCCCTATTCGGCTCTTATAAGGACTACTGTAGGCCAATCGAGGCTGAAAGTTTGACTTTTAATAGAACTTTCCAATTAAGAATAAAAACAAGTTTAATTCGTAGTAATCATACATAAAAACTATGTAATACCCTCGACTCTTGAAAACTGCATTTTCTTCCTGTTTGGACCCTATCTGACTCTTATAAGGTCTAATTCTGGGTAATCGGGGCTGAAAGTTTGATTTTTGGTCGAAATTCACAATTAACACTAGAGAAAAAGTTAATTAGTAGTAATTGTACATAAAAACTATGTAATACCATTCACGACCCTTGAGAACCATGTTTTTCTCTCATTTGGTCCCTTTTTGGCTCTTATAAGGCCTAATTTAGGCCAATGGGATGAAAGTTTGACTTTTGGTCAAACATACAAATTAAGAATAGAAACAAATTTAATTTATAGTCATTATACATAAAAACTATGTAATACTACTCTCGGCACTTGAAAACCTTATTTTCTCCCCGTTTAGGTCTTATTCAGCTATTATATTTTAACTTATAAGGCCTAGTTCTGACCAATCGGGGCTAAAAGTTTGACTTCTGGTCAAACTTCCAATTAACACTAGAAATAAGATTAATTAGGAGAAATAGCATATAGAAACTATGTAATACCACTCACAGCTCTTGAAAACCAGGTTTTCCTCCCGTTTAGGCCCTATTCGGCTCTTATAATGCGTAGTTCAGGCCAGTCTGGGCTAAAAGTTTGATTTTTAGTCAAACTTCTCAATTTAGAATAGAAACAAGTTTAATTAGTAGTAACTATATAAAAACCTATGCGATACTACTCTCCGTGCTTGAAAACATTGTTTGCTTCTCGTTTGGGCCCTATACAGCTCTTACAATGTTAATTCTGGCCAAACGGGGTTGGTTGGTCAAACTTCCAGATTAAGACTGGAAACGAGTTTTATTAGTTGTAATTGTGCGTAGAAACTATGTAATACTACTCTCGGCTTTTTAAAGCCATGTTTTCTCCCTGTGTAGGCCATATTCGGCTCTAATAACGCCTTGTTCAAGCCAATCGAGGCTGAAAGTTTGATTTTTGATCAAACTTCCCCATTAAGACTTAAATAAGTTTATTTAGTAGTAATTATAAATAAAAACCATGTAATACTACTCCTGGCTCTTGAAATCACATTTTCTACCCATTAGGGCCCTATTCTGCTATTATAAAGCCTACTTACAAGGCCTAGTTCCGGCCAGTAAGGGCTGAAGGTTTGACTTTTAGTCAAATTTCTTAATTAAGATTAGAAACAAGTTTAACTAGTAGTAATTACACATAAAAACTATGTAATACTACTTTCGGCTCTTGAAAACTGTATTTTCCTCCTGTTTGAACCCTATTCGGCTCTTATAAGGCCCAGTTCAGGCTAATCGGAGCTGAAAGTTTGACTTTTGGTCAAACTCCTAATAAGTATTAAAAATAAAGTTAATTAGTAGTAAATGTATAAAGAAACTATATAATACTATTTAAGGCCCTTCAAAATCAAGTCCCTATTTGGCTCTCAAAAGGCCTAGTCCAGGCTAATCGGGGCTGAAAGTTTGACTTTGGATCAAACTTTCAAATTAAGAATAGAAACAAATTTAATTAGTAGTTGTTACACATAGAAACAATGTGATACTACTCCTGGCTCCTGAAAATCATGTTTTCTCCCTATTTGGGCCCTATTCGGCTTATAAGGCCAAGTTCTAGCCAATCATCGTTGGAAGTTTGACTTTCGGTCAAACTTCCTAACTAAGACTAGAACAAGTGTAATTAGTAATAATTATACATAACAACTATGTTATACCACTTCCGGCTCTTGAAAACCTCGTTTTCTCCCCGTTTGGCCCTAATCGGCTCTTATAAATAAGGCCAAGTCAGGCCAATCGAGGCTGAAAGTTTGATTTTTGCTCAAATTCCCAAATAACACTAGGAAAAAGGTTAATTAGTAGTAATTGTATGTAGAAACTATATAATAGCACTCTCAGCTCTTGAAAACCATGTTTTCCTCCTCTTGGGCACTATCGGCTCTTATAAGTCCTGCTGAAGTTTGAATTTTGGTCAAACTTCTTCCTTAAGACTATAAACAAGTTTAATTAGTAAGATTTATGCATAAATATTATGTAATACTGCTCTCAGCTCTTGAAAAATGCATTTTTCTCCCTGTCTGGACCTTATTCGTCTCTTATAAGGCCTAGTTGGCCAATCGAGACTGAAAGTTTGACTCTTAGCCAAACTTCCCAAGTAATACTATAAACAATGTTAATTAGCAGTAATTATACATAAAAACAATGTAATAACACTCCCGGCTCTTAAAACTGCGTTTGGGCCCTATCGACTCTTAGAAGACCTATTTCAGGCCAATCAAGGTTGAAAGTTTGACTTTTGGTCAAACTGCTGTATTAATTCTAGAAAATAGATTAATTAGTAGTAATTGTACATAGAAACCATATTTTCCTCCCATTTGGGCCCTATTCGGCTCGTATAAGGCCTAGTTCAAGCTAATAAAGGCTGAAGGCTTGACTTTTGGTCAAACTTCTCAATTAAGATTAGAAATAATATTAATTAGCAGTAATTATACATAAAAACTATGTAGTACCATTCATGACCCCTTAAAAATCATGTTTTCCTCCTGTTTGGTCCTTATTTGACTCTTATAATGTCTAGTTTAAGCCAATCGGGGCTGAAAGTTTGACTTTTGGTCAAACTTTTAAATTATGACTTGAAACAAGTTTAATTAGGAGTAATTGTATATAGAAACTATGTGATACTACTCTTGGCTTTTGAACACTATCTTTTATTCCCGTTTGAACCCTATTCGGCTCTTATAAGGCCTAGTTTAGGATAATCAGAGCTAAAAGTTTAACTTTTGATCAAAATTTCAAGTTAATACTAGAAACAAGGTTGATTAGCAGTAATTATACATAGAAGCTATGCAATACCACTTTCAGCTATTGAAAACCAAGTTTCCTCTCGTTTGGGCTCTATTCAGCTCTACTAAGGCCTAGATCAGGTCAATCAGCGCTGAAAGATTGACATTTGGTCAAACTTTCAAATTAAGAACAAAAACAAGTTTAATTAGTAGTAGTTATACACATAAACTATGTAATACTACTCCCGACTCTTGAAAATCATGTTTTCTCATTGTTTAGGCCCTTTCGGCTATTAAAGACCTCATTCAGGCCGATCGAGATTGAAAGTTTGACTTTTGATTAAAAAAATCTCAATTAAGACTAGAAATAAGTTTAATTAGTAGTAATTATGCATAAAAACTATGTAATACTACTCTCCGCTCTTGAAAACCACGTTTTCTCCATGTTTGGGACCTATCGCTCTTATAAGGCCTCAGACCTATAGAGCTAAAAGTTTGACTTTATGTAAAACTTCCCAATAAACACTAGAAATAAGTTTAATTAGCAGTAAATATTTATAGAAACTATATAATATCATTCACACTCTTAAGAATCATGTTTTCTTTCAGTTTGGGCCTTATTCGGCTCTTATATGGTCCAGTTCAAGCTAATTAGAGCTAAAAGTTTGACTTTTAATTAAACTTCTCAATTAAAAGTAGAAATAAGGTAAATTTGTATTAATTATACATAGAAACGATGTAATATCACTCTCAACTCTTGAAAACCATATTTTTTTCCCATTTGGGCCCTATTCTACTCTTAAATAAAGCCTAGTCAGGCCAATAGGGCTGAAGGTGTGAGTTTTGGTCAAACTTTCAAATTAAGATTAGAAACAAGTATAATTAGTAGTAATTATATATAAAAATTGCATAAAACTATTCTGGGCTCTTAAAAACCTCATTTTCTCCTTGTTTGGGCCCAATTTGACTCTGATAAGGCTTAGTTCAGGGCAATCAGAGCTGAAAGTTTGATTTTTGATTAAATTTCAAATTAAGAATAGAAACAAATTTAATTAGTAGTAGTTATATATAGAAACTATGTGATACTACTCCCAGCTCTAGAAAACTAATTTTTTCTCCCGTTTGGGCATTCAACTCTTATAATTCCTAGTTCAGACCAATCGGGGCTAAAATTTTGACTGACTTTTGGTTTAACTTCCAAATTAAGAATAGAAATAAGGTTTATTTATATTAATTATACATAAAAACTATATAATACCACTCTCAGAACTTGAAACCATATTTTCTTCCCGTTCGGGCCCTATACTGTACTTATAAGGCCTAGTTCAGGCCAATAAGAGCTTAATGTTTGACTTTTGGTCAAACTTCCTAATTAAAACTTAAAACAAATTTAATTAGTAGTATAAGGGCCAAATGGGAAACCGGCTTTTCACCCATTTGGGCCCTATTCGGCTCTTATAAGGCCTAGTTTATTCCATCAAGGGCTGAAAGTTTAATTTTTGGTCAAACTTCCCAATTAACACTAGAAACAAGGTTAATTAAAAGTAATTATACATGGAAACTATGTAATATCACTCTTAACTCTTGAAAATCATGTTTTCCTCTTATTTAGGCCCTATCTGGCTCTTATAAGGCCTAATTCTGGCTAACCGGGGTTGAAAATTTGACTTTTGGTCAAACTTACAAATTAAGAATAGAAACAAATTAATTAGTTGTAGTTTATACATAGAAACTATGTGACCTACTCCCAAATCCTGAAAACCATGGTTTCTTCCTGTTTGGCTGATATACGACTCTTATAAGACCCAGTTCAGGCCAATCGGGGCTGAAAGTTTGACTTTTGGTAAAACTTCCCAATTAAAATTAGAAACAAGTTTAAGTAGTAGTAATTAACATAAAAACTATGTAATACTACTCCCGACTCTTGAAAACCTCATTTCTCTCTGTTTGGGCCTTATTCAGCTCTTATATGGCGACCTAGGCCAATCGGAGATGCAAGTTTGACTTTAGGTCAGTAATCCCAGTTAACGCTAGAAATAAAATAAATTAGTAATTGTACATAGAAACTATATAACACCACTCTAAACTCTTGAAAATCATGTTTTCTTCTGGTTTGGGCCATATTCAGCTCTATAAGGCCAAATTTAGGCCAATAAGAGCTGAAAGTTTGACTTTTGGTCAAAATTTCCAATTATGACTGGAAATAAGTTTATTTAATAATAATTATACATAAAACTATGTAATACTAACCCTGACTTTTGAAAACTTATTTTCTCTCCGATTGGACCCATTAGGCACTTATAAGGCCTAATTCAGGCCAATAGGAGCTGAAAGTTTCAATTTTAGTCAAACTTCTCAATTAACACTAGAAATAAGGTTAATCAGTAGTAATTGTATATAGCACTATGTAATACCTTTTACGGCCATTGAAAACTATATTTTCTTCCCGTTTAGTCACTATTCGGCTCTTAAAAGGTGTAGTTTAGGCCAATTAAGGCTGAAAGCTTGATTTTTGGTAAAACTTTTCAATTAAGATTAGAAACTAGTTTAATTAGTTATAATTATACATAAACACTATGTACTACTGCTAATGACTCTTGAAAATCTCGTTTTCTCCCTATTTGGACCCTAATCAGCTATTATAATGCCGAGTTTAGGCCAATCTGGACTGAAAGTTTGACTTTTGGTCAAACTTTCTCATTAACACTAAAAATAAGGTTAATTAGTAGTAATTATACATAAAAACTATGTAACACCATTCACGGCCTTTGAAAACCATGTTTTCCTCCCGTTTGGCCCCTATCGGCTCTTTTGAGGCCCAGTTCAGGCTAATCAGGGCTGAAAGTTTGACTTTTAGTCAAACTTCTCTATTAAGACTAGAAACTAGTTTAATTAGTAGTAATTATACATAAAAACTATTTATTACTACTTTCAGCTTTTGAAAATTGCATTTTCTCCCCGGTTGGACCTTATTCGGCTCTTATAAGGACTAGTTCAGGCTAATCAGGGCTGAATGTTTGACTTTTGGTCAAATTTTCCAATTTAAAATTATAAATAAGGTTAATTAGTAATAATTGTATATAGAAACTATACAATATCACTCTCAGCCCTTGAAAGAAAACCATGTTTTCTCCCGTTTGGGCCCTATTCGGCTCATATAAGGTCTAATTCAGGCTAATCGGGGCTGAAAGTTTGACTCTAGGAAAAACTTCTCAATTAAGACTAGAAACTAGTTTAATTAGTAGTAATTATATATAAAGACTATGTTTTATTGCTCTCGGCTCTTAAAACCTCGTTTTCTCCCCGTTTGGGTCTTAATCGGCCATTATAAGGTCTTATTCAGGCCAATAGGAACTGAAAGTTTCACTTTTGGTAAAACTTCTCAATTAAAATTAGAAACTAGTATAATTAGTAGTAATTATACATAAAACTATGTATTACTACTCCTGACTTTTAAAAATTGTATTTTCTCCAAGTTTAGACCCTATTAGGCTCTTATAAGGCCCTTTTCATGCCAATAGGGGCTAAAAGTTTCAGTTCTGGTCAAACTTCCCAATTAATACTAGAAAAAAGGTTAAATCAATAGAAAATGCAAATAGAACTATGTAATACCATTCTCGGCCCTTGAAAATCATGTTTCCCTCCCGTTTGGTCCTTATTCGGCTCTTATAAGGCTTACTTCAGGCCAATCAGGGTTAAAAGCTTGACTTTTAATAAAACTTCCCGATTAAGACTAGAAACTAGTTTAATTAGTAGTAATTATACATAAAAACTATGTATTACTACTCTCGGCTCTTGAAAACCTCGCTTTCTCCCCGTTTGGACCCCAATCGGCTATTATAAGGCCTAGTTCACGCCAATCGGGGCTCAAAGTTTGACTTTTGGTCAAACTTTCCAATTAACATTATAATAAACAAGATTACTTTTGGTCAAACTTCCCAATTAACTCTATAAATAAGACTAATGAGTTGTAATTATACATAGAAACTATGTAATACTATTCACGGCCCTTGAAAACCTTGTTTTCCTCCCGTGTGGTCTCTAATTCGGCACTTATAAGGCCTAGTTCAGGCCAATCGGAGATGAAAGTTTGACTTTTAGTCAAACTTAAAAATAAGTTTAATTAGTAGTAATTATACATAAAAACTATGTCATTCTACTCCCGACTCTTGAAAACCCCATTTTCTACCTGTTTTGCCTTTGTTCGGCTCATAAGGCCTAGTTCGGTTGATAGGGGCTGAAAGTTTGACTTTTGGTCAAACTTTCCAATTAACACTAGAAATAAGGTTAATTAGTACTAATTGTAAATAAAAATTATATAATACCACTCTCAGCACTTGAAAACCATGTTTCTCCCATTTTGGTCCTATTTTGCTCTAATAAGGCCTAGTTCAGGCTAATAAGACTGAAGGTTTGACTTTTTATCAAACTTTATAATTAAGACTAAAAACAAGTTTAATTAGTGGTAATTATATATAAAAACTATGTCATGCAACTCTCAGCTCTTGAAAACCTCGTTTTCTCCCTGTTTGGGCCCTAATCGGCTCTTATAAGGCTTACTCAGGCCAATCGGGGCTGAAAGTTTAACTCTTGGTCAAACTTTTTAATTAACATTAGAAACAAAGTTAATTAGTAGTAATTGTATATAGAAACTATGTAATACCATTCATGGCCCTTGAAATCATGTTTTCCTCCCGTTTGGTCCCTATTGGCTCTTATAAAGCTTCAGGGCAATCGGGGCTGAAAGTTTGACTTATGGTAAAACTACCCAATTAAGACGAGAAACAAGTTTAATTAGTTGTAATTATACATAAAACTATATATTACTTCTCCTTGCTCTTGGAAACCTTATTTTTCCCTATTTTTACCTTATTCGGCTCTAATATTATAAGGTCTAGTCCAGACCAAACAGGGTAGAAAGTTTGATTTTTAGTCAAACTTCACAATTAATACTAGAAATAAGGTTAATTAGTCATAATTGTGCATATAAACTATGTAATACCATTTACAGCCCTTGAAAACTATGTTTTCCTCACTTTTGGTCCGTGTTCGGCTCTTATAAGAGATAGTTTAGGCCAAGCAGGGTTAAAAGTTTGACTCTTGATCAAACTTGCCAATTAGCACTGAAAACCAGGTTAATTAGTAACAATTGTATATAACAACTATGTAATACCATTCACAGCCCTTGAAAACTATGTTTTCCTCCCTTTTGGTCCGTATTCGGCTCTTATAAGAGCTAGTTTAGGCCAAGCAAGGTTAAAAGTTTGACACTTGATCAAACTTGCCAATTAACACTGAAAACCAGGTTAATTAGTAGTAATTGTATATAAAAACTATGTAATACCATTCATGACCCTTGAAAACTATGTTTTCCTCCCATTTAGTCTCTTTTCGACTATTATAAGGCCAATCAGGGCTGAAAGTTTCACTTTTGATCAAACTTTCAAATTAAAAATAGAAAAAAGTTTAATTTTAGTCAAACTTCTTAATTAAGATTAGAAATAATATTAATTTTCATTAATTATGCATAAAAACTATGTAGTACCATTCACGGCCCTTAAAAATCACGTTTTCCTCCTGTTTGGTCCTTATTCGACTCTTATAATGCCTAATTCAAGCCAACCGGGGCTGAAAGTTTGATTTTTTGTCAAACTTTCAAATTATGACTGGAAACAAGTTTAATTAGGAGTAATTGTATATGGAAACTATGTGATACTACTCTTGGCTCTTGAACACTATATTTTCTTCCCGTTTAAACCCTATTCGGCTCTTATAAGCCTTGTTTAGGATAATCAGAGCTGAAAGTTTAACTTTTAATCAAACTTTCAAATTAATACTAGAAATAAGGTTAATTAGTAGTAATTATAATAGAAGCTATGCAATACCACTTTCAGCTATTGAAAACCAAGTTTTCCTCTCGTTTGGGCCATATTCGGCTCTACTAAGGCCTAGTTCAGGCCAATCGGCGCTGAAAATTTGACTTTTTGTCAAACTTTAAAATTAAGAATAAAAACAAGTTTAATTAGTAGTAGTTATACACATAAACTAGGTAATACTAATCCCGACCCTTGAAAATCACGTTTTCTCACTATTTGGGCCCTTCGCTATTAAAGACCTTATTCAGGCCAATCGAGGTTGAAAGATTAACTTTCGATAAAAAAATCCCAATTAAGACTAGAAATAAGTTTAATTAGTAGTAATTATGCATAAAAACTAAGTAATACTACTCTTCGCTTTTGAAAATCACGTTTTCTCCATGTTTGGGCCCTATTCGCTCTTATAAGGCCTGAGACCTATCGAGCTGAAAGTTTGACTTTATGTAAAACTTCCCAATCAACACTAGAGATAAGTTTAATTAGCAGTAAATATTTATAGAAACTATATAATATCACTCACGACTCTTAAAAATCATGTTTTCTTCCAATTTGGCCTTATTCGGCTCTTATATGGCCCAGTTCAAGCTAATTAGAACTGAAAGTTTGACTTTTATTAAACTTCCCAATTAAAAGTAGAAAAAAGGTAAATTTGTATTAAATATATATAGAAACTAAATAATATCACTCTCAACTCTTGAAAATCTTATTTTCTTCCCATTTGGGCCCTATTCTACTCTTAAATAAAGCCTAGTCAGCCCAATAAGGGCTGAAGGTGTGAGTTTTGGTCAAACTTTCAAATTAAGACTAGAACAAGAATATTTAGTAGTAATTATATATAAAAACTACATAAAACTACTTTCGACTCTTGAAAACCTCATTTTCTCCTTATTTGGGCCCTATTCGATTCTTATATGACTTAGTTCAGGGCAATCAGGGCTGAAAGTTTGATTTTTGGTTAAATTTCAAATTAAGAATAGAAATAAATTTAATTAGTAATAGTTTACGTAAAATCTATGTGATACTACTCCCAGCTCTAGAAAACTAATTTTTTTCTTCCGTTTGGGCATTGGGCTCTTATAATTCCTAGTTCTGGCTAATCGGGACTAAAATTTTGACTGACTTTTGGTTTAACTTTCAAATTAAGAATAACAACATGGTTAATTTATATTAATTGCATATAAAAACTATATAATACCACTCTCAGCTCTTGAAGCCATATTTTCTTCCAGTTCGGGCCCTATACTGTACTTATAAGGCCTAGTTCAGGCCAATAAGGGCTTAATGTTTGACTTTTGGTCAAACTTTCTAATTAAAACTTAAAACAATTTTAATTAGTAGTATAGGGCCCAAATGGGAAACCGCCTTTTCTCCCGTTTGGGCCCTATTCGGCTCTTATATGGCCTAGTTTAGGCTATCAAGGGCTGATAGTTTAATTTTTGGTCAAACTTCCCAATTAACACTAGAAACAAGGTTAATTCATAGTAATTGTACATGAAAACTATGTAATATCACTTTCAGCCCTTGAAAGTCATGTTTTCCTCTTGTTTGGGCCCAATTTGGCTCTTATAAGGCTTAGTTCTGACTAATCGGGACTGAAAGTTTGACTTTTGGTCAAACTTACAAATTAAGAATAGAAACAAATTAATTATTTATAGTTTATATATAGAAATTATGCGAACTACTCCCGAATCCTGAAAACCATAGTTTCTCCCTGTTTGGGCCCTATACGGCTCTTATAAGACCTCGTTCAGGCCAATCGAAGCTGAAAGTTTGACTTTTGGTAAAACTTCCCAATTAAGACTAGAAACGTTTAAGTAGTAGTAATTACACATAAAAACTATGTAATATTATTCCCGACTCTTGAAAACCTCATTTCTCCCTGTTTGGGCCTTGTTCGGCTCTTATATGGTGGCCTAGGCCAATCGGAGATGCAAGTTTGACTTTAGGTCAGTAATCCCAATTAACGCTAGAAATAAAATAAATTGGTAGTAATTGTACATAGAAACTATGTAATACCTCTCTAAGCTCTTGAAAATCATGTTTTCTTTCGATTTAGGTCATATTCAGTTCTATAAGGCGTAGTTCAGGTCAATAAGGACTGAAAGTTTGACTTTTAGTTAAACTTCCTAATTATGACTGGAAACAAGTTTATTTAATAATAATTATACATAAAAACTATGTAATACTACTCCTGACTTTTGAAAACTATATTTTCGCTCTGATTGGACCCATTAGGCTCTTATAAGGCCTAATTCAGGCCAACAGGAGCTGAAAGTTTCAATTTTAGTCAAACTTCTCAATTAACACTAGAAATAAGGTTAATCAGTAGTAATTGTATATAGCACTATTCGGCTGAAATACCGTTTACGGCCCTTGAAAACCATATTTTCCTCCCGTTTAGTCACTATTCGGCTCTTATAAGGTGTAGTTTAGGCCAATCGAGATTGAAAGTTTAATTTCTAGTTAAACTTTCTAATTAAGACTAGAAACTAGTTTAATTAGTAATAATTATACATAAAAACTATGTACTACTGCTAATGACTCTTGAAAACCTCATTTTCTCCTTGTTTGGCCCCTAATTTGCTATTATAATGCCTAGTTTAGGCCAATCGGGACTGAAAGTTTGACTTTTGATCAAACTTTCTCAATAACACTAGAAACAAGGTTAATTAGTAGTAATTATACATAAAAACTATGTAATACCATTCACGGCCTTTGAAACCACGTTTTTCCTCCCGTTTGGTCCCTATTCGGCATATTATAAGGTAGTTCAGGCCAATCGGGGCAGAAAGTTTGACTTTTAGTCAAACTTCTCAATTAAGACTAGAAACTAGTTTAATTAGTAGTAATTATACATAAAAACTATGTATTACTACTTCCGGCTTTTGAAAACTATATTTTCTCCCCGATTGGACCTTATTCGCCTCTTATAAGGACTAGTTCAGGCTAATCAGGGCTGAAAGTTTGACTTTTGGTCAATCTTTCCAATTTAATCTTAGAAATAAGGTTAATTAGTAATAATTGTATATAGAAACTATACAATATAACTCTCAGCTCTTGAAAACCATTTTTTCTCCCGTTTGGGCCCTATTCGGCTCATATAAGGTCTAGTTCAGGCTAATCGGGGCTGAAAATTTGACTCTAGGTAAAACTTCTCAATTAAGACTAGAAACTAGTTTTAATTAGTAGTAATTAAACACAAAAACTATGTATTATAACTCTCGGCTCTTGAAAGCTCGTTTTCTCCCCGTTTGGGCCTTAATCAGCCATTATAAGGTCTTGTTCAGGCTAATCGGGACTGAAAGTTTCACTTTTGGTAAAACTTCTCAATTAAGATTAGAAACTAGTATATTTATTAGTAATTATATACAAAACTATGTATTACTACTCCAGACTTTTGAATACTGTATTTTATCCATGTTTGGACCGTATTAGGCTCTTATAAGGCCCTTTTCAGGCCAATAGGGGCTAAAAGTTTCAGTTCTGGTCTAACTTCCCAATTAACACTAGAAAAAGGGTTAATCAATAGAAATTTTACATAGAACTATGTAATACCATTCTCGGCCCTTGAAGATCATGTTTTCCTCCCGTTTGGTCCCTATTCGGCTCTTATAAGGTCTACTTCAGGCCAATCGGGGCTGAAGCTTGACTTTTAGTAAAACTTCTCAATTAAGACTAGAAACTAGTTTAATTAGTAGTAATTATATATAAAAACTATGTATTACTACTCTCGGCTCTAGAAAACCTCGTTTTCTCACCGTTTGGGCCCTAATCAGCTATTATAAGGCCTAATTCACGCTAATCGGGGCTCAAAATTTGACTGTTGGTCAAACTTCTTAATTAATACTATAAACAAGATTACTTTTGGTCAAACTTTCCAATTAACACTAAAACTAGATTAATGAGTAGCAATTGTACATAGAAACTATGTAATACAATTCACGGCCCTTGAAAACCATGTTTTCCTCCCGTTTGGTCTCAATGCGGCACTTATAAGGCCTAGTTCAGGTTAATCGGAGATGAAATTTTAACTTTTGGTCAAACTTAGAAATAAGTTTAATTAGTAGTAATTATACATAAAAACAATGTTATTCTACTCCCGACTCTTGAAAACCTCGTTTTCTCCCTGTTTGGGATTTGTTCGGCTCTTATAAGGCCTAGTTCAGGTTGATAGGGGCTAAAAGTTTGACTTTTGGTCAAACTTTTCAATTAACACTTGAAAACCTTGTTTTCTCTCATTTTGGTCCTATTCGGCTCTAATAAGGCCTAGTTCAGGCTAATAGGACTGAAGGTCTGACTTTTGGTTATACTTTATAATTAAGACTAAAAACAAGTTTAATTAGTAGTAATTATACATAAAAACTATGTCATACTACTCTCGGCTCTTGAAAACCTCGTTTTCTCCCAGTTTGGGCCCTAATCGGCTCTTATAAGGCTTACTCAGGCCAATCGGGGCTGAAAGTTTAACTCTTGGTCAAACTTTTCAATTAACACTAGAAACAAAGTTAATTAGTAGTAATTGTATATAGAAATTATGTAATACCAATCATGGCCCTTGAAAACCAGGTTTTCCTCCCGTTTGATCCCTATTCGGCTCTTATAAAACCTAGTCCAGGCCAACGGGGCTGAAAGTTTGACTTATGGTAAAACTACCTAATTAAGACGAGAAACAAGTTTAATTAGCAGTAATTATACATTAAACTATGTATTACTTCTCCTTGCTTTTGGAAACCTTATTTTTCCATGTTTGTACCTTATTCAGCTCTAATATTATAAGGTCTAGTCCAGACCAAACAGGGTTGAAACTTTGACTTTTAGTCAAACTTCATAATTAACACTAGAAATAAGGTTAATTAGTCATAATTGTACATATAAACTATGTAATACCATTCACAGCCCTTGAAAACTATGTTTTCCTCCCTTTTGGTCCCTATTTGGCTCTTATACCTAGTTCAGGCCAAGCAGGGCTGAAAGTTTGACTCTTGATCAAACTTCTCAATTAACACTGAAAACAAAGTTAATTAGTAGTAATTGTATATAAAAACTATATAATACCATTCACGACCCTTGAAAACCATGTTTTCCTCCCGTTTAGTCCCTTTTCGACTCTTATAAAGCCAATCAGGGCTGAAAGTTTCATTTTTGGTCAAACTTTCAAATTAAGAATAGAAAAAGTTTAAATTATAGTGGTTATACATAAAAACTTTGTAATACTACTCTCGGCTCTTAAAAACCTCCTGTCTTTTGGTCAAATTTTCAATTAACACAGAAACAAGGTTAATTAGTCGTAATTGCATATAGAAACTATTTAATACACTCACGGCTCTTGAAAACCATGTTTTTCTCTCGTTGGGGCCCGATTTGGTTCTTATAATGCGCAGTTCAGGCCATTGGGGCTGAAGGTTTGACTTTTGGTCAAACTTCCTGATTAGGAATAGAAACAAGTTGAATTAGTAATAATCACATGTAAAAAATATGTGATACTATTCTCAGATCTTGAAAATCATGCCTTCTCCCTGTTTGTGGCCCATTTGGCTCTTACAATGCCTAGTTCAGGCCAATCGGGGCTAAAATTTAACTTTTGGTCAAACTTCTAGATTGGGATGAGAAATAACTTTAATTTGTAGTAATTGAACATAAAAATTATGCAATACTACTATCAGCTCTTTAAAATCACATTTTTCCCTCGTTTGGGCCATATTTGGCTCTTATAAGGCCTTGTTCAGGCTAACGATATTGAGAGTTTGACTTTTAGATTAAACTTCCCAATTAACACTAGAAACAAGGTTAATTAGTAGTAATTGTACATAAAAATTATGTAATACTACTCACGGCTCTTGAAAACCTTGTTTTGCTCCCATTTGGGGTCTTATTCAGCTCATATAAGGCCTACCTCAGGCCAATCGGGCTGAAAGTTTTACTTTTGGTCAAACTTCCAAATTAAGACTAGAAACACAGAAAATTAGTAGTAAATTTAAATAAAAGCTATATAATACCACTCAAGGCTCTTGAAAATATATTCTCTCTCCGTTTAAACCCTATTCGACTAAGGCTTAATTCAGGTAAATCGGGGCTGAAAGTATGACTTTTGGTCAAACTTTCAGATTAAGACTTGAAATTACATTTATTAGCCGTAATTGTGTATAGAATCTATGTAATACTACTCCTGACTCTTGAAAAATCATGTTTTCTCCCCGTTTGGCCCTTATTCTGTGCTTATAAAGCCGAATTCAGGGCAATCAGGGCTGAAAGTTTGACTCTTAATTAAATTTTCTAATTAATACTAGAAACAAGTTTAATTTGTAGAAATTATAAATAAAACTATGTAATTCTAATCCTAGCTATTGAAAACCTCAATTTTTCCCCGTTTGGGCCCTATTCGGCTCTTATAAGACATATATTTGAGGCTAATCAGGGCTGAAATTTGACTTTTGATCAAACTTTCCAATTAAGACTAGAAACAAAGTTAATTAATAGTAAATGTACATAGAAACTATGTAATTCCACTCCCGGCTCTTGAAATCTCATTATCTCCTCGTTTGGGTTTTATTCGGCTCTTATAATACCTAGTTTAGGCCAATCGGGGCTGAAAGTTTGACTTTTGGTTAAACTTACAAATTAAAAATAGAAACAAGTTTAATTAGTAGTAGTTATACATAGAAACTATGTGATACTATTGCAGGCTCTTGAAATCCATGTTTTCTCCTTATTTTTGGCCCTATTCGGCTCTTATAAGGCCTAATTAGGGCCAATCAAAGCTAAAAGTTTGAATTTTGATCAAACTTCCCAATTAACAGCAGAATGAAGATTAATCAGTAATAATTGTACATGGAAACTATGAAATACCATTCACTGCCCTTGAAAATCACAATTTCCTCCCGTCTGGTCCCTCTTCAGCTCTTATAAGGCCTAATTCAGGTCAATTGGGGTGAAAGTTTAAATTTTGGTCAACCTTTCAAATTAAGAATAAAAACAAGTTTAATTTATAGTAATTATACATAAAAACTATGTAATACTACTCTCGTCTCTTAAAAACCTCATTTCTTCTTTTTTGGCCCCTATTTAGCTCTTAATAAGGCATAGTTCAGACCTATCGAGGCTGAAAGTTTGACTTTTGGTCAAACTTCCCAATTAATATTAGAAATAAATTTAATTATTAGTAATTGCTTATAGAATATATAATACCACTCATGTCTCTTAAAAGCCATGTTTTTCTCCCATTTGGGCCCTATTCGGCTCTTACAAAAAAGGCTAGTTTAAGCCAATCGGGGCTGAAAGTTTGACTTTTAGTCAAACTTCTTAATTAAGAATAGAATAAGTTTAATTAATGGTAATTATATATAAACTACGTATACTACTCCCGACTTTTGAAAACCTTATTTTCTCACTATTTGGGCCCAATTCGGCTCTTATAATGCCTAGGATTAGGCCAATCAGGGATAAAAGTTTGACTTTTAGTCAAACTTTTATATTAAGACTAGAAAAAGGTTTAATTAGAAGTAATTACACGTAGAAACTTTTTAATACTACTCCGGGCTCCTTAAAACCACGATTTCTGCCCATTTATGCCATATTTGGCTCTTATAAGGTAGAGTTTAGGCAATCGGGGTGAAAGATTGACTTTAGATCAAATTCCCAATTAACACTGGAAACAAGTTTAATTTTAAGTAATTATACATAAAAACTATGTAATACAACTCCCGGATCTTGAAAACAACATTTTCTGCCTATTTGGGCCATATTCGGCTTTTATAAGGCTTAATTTAACCATTCAAGGCCCTTGAAAACTTTGTTTTCCTCCCATTTGTATCCTGTTCGGCATTATAAGGCCTAGTTCAGGCGAATCCGGGCTGAAAATTTGACTATCGGTCAAACTTTTCAATTAATACTAGAAAATGGTTAATTAGTAGTAATTGTATATAGAAACTATGTAATGCCACTGTCAGCTCTAGAAAATCATGTTTTCCTCCCGTTTGAGCCTTATTCGGCTCTTGTAAGGCCTAATTTAACCAATCAGGACTGAAGTTTGACCTTCGCTCAAACTTTCAAGTTTAATTAGTAGTAGTTATACATAGAAATTATGTGATACTACTACTGGCTCTTGAAAATTATGTTTTCTCTCTGTTTGGGCCCTATTCGGCTCTTATAAGGCTTAGTTCTAGCCAATCGGTGTTGAAAGTATGACTTTTGGTCAAACATCCTAATTAAGATTAGAAATAGTTTAATTAGTAGTAATTATATATAAAAACTATATTATACTACTCCCGAGTCTTGAAAACCTCTTTTTCTCCTCGTTTGGGGCCCTAATTGACTATTATCGGCCTATTTTAGGCCAATCGGGCTGAAAGTTTGACTTTTGGTCAAACTTTTCATTTAACATAAAAAAAACTTAATTAGTAGTAATTGCACATAAAAACTATGTAATACCACTCTCAACTCTTGAAAATCATGTTTTTCTACCGTTTGGCCCTATTCGGCTCTTATAAGGCCAGTTCAAACCAATATAGGTTAAAGGTTTGACTTTTGGTGATTCCTAATTAAGACTAGAAACAAGTTTAATCAGCAGTAATTATATAAAAACTATGTAATACTACTCTTAATTCTTGAAAACTGCATTTTCTCCTTGTTTGGACCCTATTCAACTCTTATAAGGCCTAGTTCAAGCCAATCAATACTGAAAGTTTGACTCTTAGTCAAACTTTCCAATTAATACTTGAAATAAGGTTAATTTGTTGTAATTATACAAAAAAATTACATATTACCATTCACGACCTTTGAAAATCATGTTTTCCTCCCGTTTGGTCCCTAATCGGCTCTTATATAAGGCCTAGTTCAGGCCAATCGAGGTTGAAAGTTTGAATCTTGGTAGAACTTCCGAATTAAAACTAGAAATAAGTTTAACTAGTAGAAACTATACATAAAAACTATGTATTACTATTCCTAAATCTTGAAAACCTCATTTTCTACCCGTTAGGCCTTATTCAGCTCTTATAAGGCTTAGTTCCGGCCAATTGGGGCTGAAGGTTTGACTTTTGATCAAACTTCTCAATTAAGACTATGAATAAGTTTAATTAGTAATAATTATACATAAAAACTATGTAATACTACTCTCAGTTCTTGAAAACTGCTTTTTCTCCCTGTTTGGATTCTATTTCTTTCGCTTTTATAAGGTCTAGTTCAGGCCAATCGAAGCTAAAAGTTTGACAGTTGGTCAAACTTTCCAATTAACACCAGAAACAAAGTTAATTAGTAATAATTGAACATAGAAACTATGTAATACCTTTCATGGCCCTTGAAAACCATGTTTTCTCCCGTTTGGTCCCTATTCGGCTCTTATAAGGACTACTTTAGGCCAATCGAGACTGAAAGTTTGACTTTTAATAGAACTTCCTAATTAAGACTAGAAACAAGTTTAATTCATAGTAATTATACATAAAAACTATGTAATACTCTCGGCTCTTGAAAACTATATTTTCTTTCTATTTGGACCCTATCTGGCTCTTAATAAGGCCTAATTCAGGCCAATCGGGGCTGAAAAATTGATTTCTGGTCAAAATTCACAATTAACACTAGAGAAAAGTTAATTAGTTGAAATTGTACATAGAACTATATAATACTATTCACGACCCTTGAGAACCATGTTTTTCTCTCGTTTGGTCCCTTTTCGGCTCTTATAAGGCCTAATTTAGGCCAATGGGATGAAAGTTTGACTTTTAGTCAAACTTACAAATTAAGAATAGAAACAAGTTTAATTTATAGTCGTTATACATAAAACTATGTAATACTACTCTCGGCTCTTGAAAACCTTATTTTCTCCCCGTTTAAGTCTTATTCAGCTCTTATAAGGCCTAGTTCAGGCCAATCGGGGCTGAAAGTTTGACTTCTGGTCAAACTTCCAATTAACACTAGAAACAAGATTAATTAGGAGAAATAGCATATAGAAACTATGTAATACCACTCACGGCTCTTAAAAACTATGTTTTTCCTCCCGTTTGGGTCCTATTCGGCTCTTATAATTCCTAGTTCAGGCCAATCTGGGCTAAATGTTTGATTTTTAGTCAAAGTTCTCAATTTAGAATAAAAAAAGTTTAATTAGTAGTAATTATTAAAAAACAATGTGATACTACTCTTTATGCTTGAAAACATTATTTTCTTCTCGTTTGGGCCTTATTCGCTCTTACAATGCTAATTCTGGTTAAATAGGGTTGGTTGGTCAAACTTCCAAATTAAGACTGGAAACAAGTTTAATTAGTAATAATTGTGCGTAAAAACTATGTAATACTACCTCGGCTCTTTAAAACCATATTTTCTCCCTTTGTAGGCCATATTCGGCTCTAATAAGGCATAGTTCAGGCCAATCGAGGCTGAAAGTTTGATTTTTTATCAAACTTCCCAATTAAGACTTGTTTACTTATTAGTAATTTGATCAAACTTCCCAGATAAGTTTATTTACTAGTAATTATATTTATAATTTAGGTATTACTACTCTCGGCTTTTAAAAACCATATTTTCTCCCCGTTTGTCCCTTATTCGGATCTTATAATTTCTTGTTCAGGCCAATCTAGGCTGAAAGTTTGGCTTTTGGTCAAGATTTTCAATAATACTAGAAGTAAGGTTAATTAGTAGCAATTGTACACAAAAATTATGTAATCTCACTCTCAGATCTTGAAAACCATGTTTTCCTCCAGTTTGGGCCCTACTCGGCTCTTATAAGGCAGTTCAGGCCAATAAGGACTGAAACTTTGACTTTTGCTAAAACTTTCTAATTAAGACTAGAAATAAGTTTAATTAGTAGTAATTATACATAAAAGCTATGTAATACTACTCCCGGCTTTTGAAAATCGCATTTTCTCTAAGGCCTAGCTAAGGATAATAGGGGCTGGAAACTTGCCTTGTGGTCAAACTTTTCAGTTAACACTAGAAATAAAATTAATCAGTATTAATTGTACATAGAAACAATGTAATACCGTTCACGGCTCTTGAAAGCCATGTTTTCCTCCCGTTTAGTCCCTACTCAGCTCTTACATAGCCTAGACAGGCCAATAGGGCTGAAGTTTGACCTTTTTATCAAACTTTCAAATTAAGAATAGAAAATAAGTTTAATTTATAGTAATTATACGTAAAAACTATCAATACTATTCCTAACTCTTGAAAACCTCATTTTCTCCCCGTTTAGGCTGTCTTCGCGTATTATACGGCTTACTTCAGGCCAAATAGGACTGAAATTTTAACTTTTGGTTAAACTTCCTGATTAACAATAGAAACAAGATTGAGTAGTAGTAATTGTACAACGAAACTATGTTATACCACTCTCAGTTCTTGAAAATTATGTTTTTTCTTTTGTTTATTCGGCTCTTATAAGGCCTAATTCCGGCCAATAAGGGCTGAAGGTTTGACTTTTGGTCAAACATCCTAATTATGATAAGAAATAAGGTTAATTGTAGTATTTTTACATAAAACTTTGTAATACCACTCTCAGCTCTTGAAAACCATGTTTTCTCCTAGAGTTTGGACCCTATTTGGTACTTATATGGCCGAATTCAGCCCAATCGGGGCTGAAAGTTTGACTTTTGGTCAAACTTTCAAATTAAAAATAGAAACAATTTTAATTAGTAGTAGTTATACATAGAACTATATGATACTACCGCAGGCTCTTGAAATCCATGTTTTCCTTCCGTTTGGTTCCTATTCGGCTCTTATGAGGCCCAGTTCAGGCCAATCGGGGCTGAAAGTTTGACTTTTAGTCAAACTTCTCAATTAAGACTAGAAATTGGTTTAATTAGTAGTAATTATATATAAAAAACTATGTATTACTACTTCTGGCTTTTGAAAACTGTATTTTCTCCCCGATTGGACCTTATTCGGCTCTTATAAGGAATAGTTCAGGCTAATCAGGGCTGAAAGTTTGACTTTTAGTCAAACTTTCCAATTTAATATTAGAAGCAAGGTTAATTAGTAATAATTGTATATAGAAACTATACAATACCACTCTCAGCCCTTGAAAACCATGTTTTCTCCCATTTGGGCCCTATTCCGCTCATATAAGGTCTAGTTCAGGCTAATCGGGGCTGAAAGTTTGACTCTAGGTAAAACTTCTCAATTAAGACTAGAAACTAGTTTAATTAGTAGTAATTATATATAAAAACTATGTATTATTACTCTTCGCTCTTGAAACCTCGTTTTCTCCCCGTTTGGGCCTTAATCGACCATTATAAGGTCTTGTTCAGGCCAATCAGGACTGAAAGTTTTACTTTTGGAAAAACTTCTCAATTAAGACTAGAAACTGTATAATTAGTAGCAATTACACATAAAAACTATGTATTACTATTCTGACTTTTAAAAGCTGCATTTTCTCCCCGTTTGGACTCTATTATGCTCTTATAAGGCCCTTTTCAGGCCAAAAGGGGCTAAAAGTTTCAGTTCTGGTCAAACTTCTCAATTAACACTAGAAAAAAGTTAATCAATAGAAATTGTACATAGAACTATGTAATACCATTCTCGGCCCTTAAAAATCATGTATTCCTCTCGTTTGGTCCCTATTCGGCTCTTATAAGGTCTACTTCAAGCCAATCGGGGCTGAAATCTTGACTTTTAGCAAAACTTTTAAATTAAGAATAGAAACTAGCTTAATTAGTAGTATTATACATAAAAACTATGTATTACTACTCTCGGCTCTTGAAAACCTCATTTTTTCCCGTTTGGGCCCTAATCGGCTATTATAAGGCCTAGTTCACGCCAATCGGGGCTCAAAGTTTGACTTTTAATCAAACTTCCCAATTAACACTATAAACAAGATTAATTAGTAGTAATTGTACATATAAACTATGTAGCACTATTCACGGCCCTTGAAAACCATGTTTTCATCCCGTTTGGTCTCTATTCGGCTCTTATAAGGCCTACTTCAAGCCAATCGGAGAAGAAAGTTTGACTTTTGGTCAAACTTAGAAATAAGTTTAATTAGTAGTAATTATACATAAAAACTATGTCATCTACCCCCGGCTCTTAAAAACCTCGTTTTCTCTCTGTTTGGGCTTTATTCGGCTCTTATAAGGCCTAGTTCAGGCTGATAGGGGCTGAAAGTTTGACTTTTGGTCAAACTTTCTAATTAACACTAGAAATAAGGTTAATTAGTACTAATTATACATAAAAAACTATGTAATAACACTCTCAGCACTTGAAAACCTTGTTTTCTCCCGTTTTTGTCCTATTCGGCTCTTATAAGGCCTAGTTCAGGCTAATAAGACTTGTGCTTTGACTTTTTATCAAACTTTATAATTAAGACTAAAAACAAGTTTAATTAGTGGTAATTATACATAAAAACTATGTCATACTACTCTCGGCTCTTGATAACCTCATTTTCTTCCCGTTTGGGCCCTAATCGGCTCTTATATAAGGCTTACTCACTCAGGCCAATCGGGGCTGAAAGTTTAATTCTTGGTCAAACTTTTCAATTAACACTAGAATAAAGTTAATTAGTAGTAATTGTATATAGAAACTATGTAATATCATTCATGGCCCTTGAAAACCATGTTACCCTCCCATTTGGTCCCTATTCGGCTCTTATAAAGCCTAGTTCAGGCCAATCGGGGCTGAAAGTTTGACTTATGGTAAAACTGCCCAATTAAGACGAGAAACAAGTTTAATTAGTAGAATTATTCATAAAACTATGTATTATTTCTCCTTACTCTTGGAAACCTTATTTTTCCCTGTTTGTACTTTATTCGGCTTTAATATTATAAGGTCTAGTGCAGACCAAACAGGGCTGAAAGTTTGACTTTTAGTCAAACTTCACAATTAACACTAGAAATAAGGTTAATTAGTCATAGTTGTACATATAAACTATGTAATACCATTCACAGCCCTTGAAAACTATATTTTCCTCCCTTTTGGTCCCTATTCAGCTCTTATAAGACCTACTTCAGGCCAAGCAGGGCTGAAATTTTGACTCTTGATCAAACTTCCTAATTAACACTGAAAACAAGGTTAATTTATAGTAACTGTATATAAAAACTATGTAATACCATTCACGACCCTTGAAAACCATGTTTCCTCCCGTTTAGTCCCTTTTCGACTCTTATAAGGCCAATTGGGGCTGAAAGTTTCACATTTGATCAAACTTTCAAATTAAGAATCGAAAAAAGTTTAATTTATAGTGGTTATACATAAAAACTATGTACTAATTTCTGCTCTTAAAAACCTCGTCTTCTTTCTGTTTTGACCCTATTCAGCTCTTATAAGGCCTAGTTAAGGCCAATCATGGTTAAAAGTTTGTCTTTTGTTCAAATTTTTAATTAACACTAGAAATAAGGTTAATTATTCGTATTTGCTTATAGAAACTATTTAATACCACTCACGGCTCTTGAAAATTATTTTTTCTCTCGTTGGGACCCGATTTGGTTCTTATAATGCGTAGTTCAGGCTAATTGGGCTGAAGGTTTGACTTTTGGTCAAACTTCCCCATTAGGAATCGAAACAAGTTTAATTAGTAATAATTTTATATAAAGAATATGTGATACTATTCTCGGCTCTTGAAAATCATGCTTTCTCCTCGTTTGTGGCCTATTTGGCTCTTACAATGCCTAGTTCAGGCCAATCAGAGCTAATTTAACTTTTGGTCAAACTTCCAGATTAAGATGAGAAACAACTTTAATTTGTAATAATTGAACATAGAAATTATGTAATACTACTATCAGCTCTTTAAAACCATATTTTCCCCTCGTTTGGGCTATATTCGGCTTTTATAAGGCCTTGTTCATGCCAATAGAGGCTAAAAATTTAACTTTTGATCAAAAATCACAATTAAGAGTAAAACCAGTTTAATTAGTAGTAATTATACATAAAAATTATAAAATACAACCCATGACTCTTGAAAACCGCATTTTCTCCCTGTTTGGGCCGTATTTGGCTCTTTTAGGGGGCCTATTTCAAGCCAATTAAGGCTGAAAGTTTGACTTTAGATCAAACTTCCCAATTAATACTAGAAATAAGGTTAATTAGCAGCAATTGTATATAAAAACTATGTAATACTACTCACGGCTCGTGAAAACCTTGTTTCCCTCCCATTTGGGGTTTTATTCGGCTCTTATAAGGCCTATCTCAGGCCAATCAGGGCTGAAAGTTTTACTTTTGGTCACACTTCCTAATTAAGACTAGAAACACATAAAAGTAGTAGTAAATTTAAATAAAAATTATGTAATACCACTCAAGGCTCTTGAAAATATGTTTTCTCCCTGTTTGAATCTTATTCGACTAAGGCCTAATTCAGGTAATTCGGGGCTGAAAGTATGACTTTTGGTCAAACTTTCATATTAAGACTTGAAATTACATTAATTAGTACTAATTGTGTATAGAATCTATGTAATACTACTCCCGGCTCTTGAAAAATCATGTTTTCTCGTCATTTGGCCCTCATTCTGCGCTTATAAAGCCGAGTTCAGGGCAATCGGGGCGAAAGTTTGACTTTTAATTAAATTTTCTAATTAAGACAAGAAACAAGTTTAATTTTAAGTAATTATACATAAAACTATGTAATTCTACTCTCGGCTATTGAAAACCTTGGTTTCTCCCCGTTTGGGCCCTATTCGGCTCTTATAAGGCATATATTTGAGGATAATCAGGGCTGAAATTTGACTTATAATCAAACTTGCCAATTAAGACTAGAAACAAAGTTAATTAATAGTAAATATACATAGAAACTATGTAATTTCACTCCTGGCTCTTGAAAATCTCGTTATCTCCTCGTTTGGGTTTTATTCGGCTCTTATAATACCTAGCTCAGGCCAATCGGGCTGAAAGTTTAACTTTTGGTCAAACTTTTAAATTAAAAATAGAAACAAGTTTAATTAGTAGTAGTTATACATAGAAACTATGTGATACTACTGCAGGCTCTTGAAATCCATATTTTCTCCCTGTTTGTGGCCCTATTCAACTCTTATAAGGCCTAATTGGGGCCAATCAAGGTTGAAAGTTTGCTTTGACCAAACTTTTCAATTAAGACTAGAAATACGTTTAATTAGTGGTAATTATACCTAAAAATAATGTAATAGTACTCCCGTTGGGGTGCTATTCAGCTCATATAATAACTAGTTCAGGCCAATCGTGGCTGAAAGTTTGACTTTTGGTTAAAACTTTCAAATTAATACATAGAATGGTGTTGGCCCAGAGGGAGAAAACTTGTTTCTAGTCTTAATTTGGAAGTTTTAACCAAAAGTCAAACTTTCAGCCATGATTGGCCTGAACTAGTTATTATATGAGCTGAATCGGACCCAAACGGGAAGTAATATTGCATAGTTTTTAGGTATAATTACTACTAATTAAACTTGTTTCTAGTATTAATTGGAAAGTTTGGCCAAAGTCAAACTTTCAGCCTTGATTGACCCCAATTAGGCCTTATAAGAGTCGAATAGGGCCAAAATAGGGAGAAAACATGGATTTTAAGAGCCTGCAGTAGTATCACATAGTTTCTATGTATAACTACTACTAATTAAACTTGTTTCTATTTTTAATTTGAAAGTTTGACCAAAAGTCAAACTTTCAGCCCCGATTGGGCTGAATTCGGCCATATAAGTGCCAAATAGGGTCCAAACCCTAGGAAAACATGGTTTTCAAGAGCTGAAAGTGGTATTATAAAGTTTCTATGTGCAATTACTAAAATTAACCTTATTTCTTATTCTAATAAGGAAATTTGACCTTAGTCAAACCTTCAGCCCTTATTGGCCAGAACTAGGCCTTATAAGGTTGAATAGGGTCTAAACAAAAGGAAAAACATGGTTTTCCAGAGTTGAGAGTGGTATCATAGTTTCCATATACAATTACTACTAATTACCTTGTTTCTATTGTTAATCAGGAAGTTTGACCAAAAGTCAAAATTTCAGTTTCGATTGGCCTGAAGTAAGCCGTATATTAGGCGAATACAGTCTAAATGGTGAGAAAATGAGGTTTTCAAGAGCTGGGATAGTATTGATAGTTTTTATGTATAATACTATAAATCAAACTTGTTTTCTATTCTTAATTTGAAAGTTTGACAAAAAGTTAAACTTTCAGCCCCGATTGGCTTGTCTAGGCCATGTAAGAGCAGAGTAGGGACTAAACGGGAGGAAAACATGACTTTCAAGGGCCGTGAATGGTATTGCATAGTTTCTATGTACAATTAATACTGATTAACTTTGTTTCTAGTGTTAATTGGGAAGTTTGACCAAAAGGCAAGTTTCAGCCCTTATTGGCCTTACCTAGGCCTTATAAGAGCCGAATAGGGTTCAAACTAGGAGAAAATATGATTTTCAATAGTCTGGAGAAGTATTACATAGTTTTTATATATAATTACTACTAATTAAACTTATTTCTGGTCTTAATTAGAAAGTTTTAGCAAAAGTCAAACCTTCAGTCCTTATTGGCCTAAAATAGGCCTTATAAGAGCCGAGTAGGGCCCAAACTGGAGGAAAACATGGTTTTCAAGATCTGAGAGTGAGATTACATAGTTTTTGTGTATAATTGCAACTAATTAACCTTATTTCAGCCTCGATTGGCCGGAACAAGGAGTTATAAGAGCCGAATAAGGCATAAATGGGGAGAAAATATAGTTTTTAAGAGCTGAGAGTAGTAATACCTAAATTATATATATAATTAGTATTAAATAAACTTATTTTCAAGTCTTAATTGGTAAGTTTTTACCGAAAGTTAAACTTTCAGCCCAGATTGGCCTGAGCTAGGCCTTATAAGAGCCGAATAGGGACAATATGGGAGGAAATTATGGTTTTCAAGTGCTTTGAATGGTATTATATAGATTATATGTACAATTACTACTAATTAACCATGTTTCTTGTGTTAATTGAGAAGTTTGACCAAAAGTCAAACTTTCAGCCCCGATTGACCGGAACTAGCCTTATAAGAGCCGAATTAAGCTCAAACGGGGAAAAAACACGATTTTCAAGATACGGGAGTAGTAATACCTAGTTTTTATATATAATTACAACTAATTAAACTTGTTTCTAGTCTTAATTGAGAAGTTTTAACAAAAGTCAAACTTTTAGCTCCTATTGGCCTGTACTAGGCCTTATAAGAACTGAATAGGGACCATACGGGAGGAAACATGGTTTTCAAGGGTCGTGAATGGTATTACATAGTTTCTATGTACAATTAGTACTAATTAACTTTATTTTTAGTGTTAATTCAAACTTCAGCTCTGATTGGCCTGAATTTGGCCTTATAAGAGCCGATTAGGGGCCAAATGGGGAGAAAATGAGGTTTGTAAGAGCCAGAAGTAGTATGACATAGTTTTTTATGTTTAATTACTATTAATTAACTTATTTCTAGTCTTAATTTCGAAGTTTAAGCAAAAGTCAAACCTTCAGCAAATTGGCGTGATCTAGATGTTATAAGAGTCGAATAGGGCGCAACAGGGAGAAAATGCAGTTTTCAAGAGCCGATAATTGTATTACATAGTTTTAATGTATAATTACTACTAATTAAACTTGTTTTATTCTTAATCAGGAAGTTTGACCAAAAGTCAAACCTTAAGCCCTGATTGGCCTGAACTACACATTATATGAGCTGATTAGGGCCCAAACCAGAGGAAAACATGGTTTTGAAGTGCTGAGAGTGGTATTACATAGTTTTATGTACAATTACTGCTAATTAACCTTATTTCTAGTGTTAATTGAAAGTTTGACTAAAAGTCAAACCTTCAGCCCCGATTGGTCTGAACTACACATTATAAGAGCTGAATAGGGCCTAAACTCGAAAAACATGGTCTTCAAGTGCTGAGAGTGGTATTACATTATTCTATGTTTAATTACTGTTAATTAACCTTATTTCTAGTGTTAATTGAAAGTTAATTGAAAGTGGTCAAACTTTCAACTCTAATTGGCCTGAACTAGGCCTTATAAGAGCTGAATAGGGCCTAAACGGGGAAAAAACGAGATTTTCAAGAGCCAAAAAAAGTATTTCATAGTTTTGTATATAGCCACTATAAATTAAACTTGTTTTTATTCTTAATCTAAAAGTTGACCAAAAGTCAAACTTTCAACCCCGATTGGCCTGAACTTGGCCAAATAAGCGCCAAATATGGCCCAAATCAGAGGAAAACATGGTTTACAAGAGCTGAGAGTGGTATTACGTAGTTTCTATGTACAATTACTGCAATTAACCGTGTTTCTAGTATTAATTGAAAAGTTAAACCAAATATCAAACTTTTAACTCCGATTGGCTTGAACTCGACCTTATAAGAGCTAATAGGGCCCAACGGGGAGAAATTGCGGTTTTCAAGATCTGGGAGTAGTATTTCATAGTTTTTATGTTTATTACTACTATTAAACTTGTTTCTTATCTTAGTTAGAAAGTTTGGTCAAAAATCAAACTTTCAGGCTGATTAGCCTGAACTAAGCCTTATAAGAGCCGTATATGGCCCAAATGGGGAGAAAACATGGTTTAAAGAGCCAAGAGTTTATTAAATAATTTCTATATACAATTACTACTACTTAAACTTGTTTTTAGTCTTAATTTGGAATTTTGAACCAAAAGTCAAACTGTCAGCCACGATTGGCCTGAACTACTTATTTAAGCTGAATCGGACCCAAACAGGGAGTAATATTATATAGTTTTGGTATAATTACTACTAATTAAACTTGTTTCTAGTCTTAATTGAAAAGTTTAGCCAAAGTCAAACTTTCAGCCTTGATTGGCCCAATTAAACCCTTATAAGAGCCGAATAGGGTCAAAACAGGGAGAAAATATGGATTTCAAGAGCTTGTAGTAGTATCACTAGTTTCTATTAATTAAACTTATTTTTATTTTTAATTTGAAAGTTTGACTAAAAGTCAAACTTTCAGCCCCGATTGGGCTGAATTCGGCCATATAAGTGCCAAATAGGGTCCAAACCCTTGGAAAACATGGTTTTCAAGAGCTGAGAGTGGTATTATAAAGTTTCCATATACAACTACTATAATTAACCTTATTCTTATTCTAATAAGGAAGTTAGACCAAAAGTCAAACCTTCAGCCCTTATTGGCCGGAACTAGGCCTTATAAGAGCTGAATAGGGTCTAAACAAAATGAAAAACATGGTTTTCAAGAACTGAGCGTGGTATAACATAGTTTCCATGTACAATAACTACTAATTAACCTTGTTTCTAGTGTTAATCAGGAAGTTTGACCAAAAGTCAAAATTTCAGTCCCGATTGGCCTGAAGTAAGCCGGATAATAGGCGAATACAGTCTAAACGGGGAGAAAATGAGGTTTTCAAGAGCTGGGAATAGTATTGATAGTTTTTATGTATAATACAATTAATCAAACTTGTTTTCTATTCTTAATTTAAAAGTTTGACAAAAAGTCAAACTTTCAGTCTTGATTGGCTTGTCTAGGCCATGTAAGAGCTGAGTAGGGACTAAACGGGAGGAAAACATGACTTTCAAGGGCCGTGAATGGTATTGCATAGTTTCTATATATAATTAATACTGATTAACTTTGTTTCTAGTGTTAATTGGGAAGTTTGACAAAAAAGCAAGTTTCAGCCCCTATTGGCCTTCGCTAGGCCTTATCCTTATAAGAGCCGAATAGGGTTCAAACTGGGAGAAAATGCGATTTTCAATAGCCGGGAGTAGTATTACATAGCTTTTATGTATAATTACTATTAATTAAACTTATTTCTTATCTTAATTGGAAAGTTTTGGCAAAAGTCAAACCTTCAGTCCTTATTGGCCTGAATTAGGCCTTATAAGAGCCGAGTAGGGCCTAAACTGGAGGAAATTATGGTTTTCAAGATCTGAGAGTGAGATTACATAGTTTTTGTGTACAATTGCTACTAATTAACCTTATTTCAGCCTCGATTGGCCTGAACAAGCAGTTATAAGAGCGGAATAAGGCACAAACGGGGAGAAAATATGGTTTTTTAAGAGCCAAGAGTAGTAATACCTAAATTATATATATAATTATTAGTAAATAAACTTATTTTCAAGTCTTAATTGGTAAGTTTTTACTAAAAGTTAAACTTTCAGCCCAGATTGGCCTGAGCTAGGCCTTATAAGAGCCGAATAGGGACAAAACGGGAGGAAATTATGGCTCAAGGGCTTTGAATGGTATTATATAAATTATATGTACAATTACTACTAATTAACCATGTTTCTTGTGTTAATTGAGAAGTTTGATCAAAAGTCAAATTTTCAACCCCGATTGACCTGAAACTAGGCTTATAAGAGCCGAATTAAGGCTCAAACGGGGAAAAATACAATTTTCAAGAGCCCAGAGTAGTAATACATAGTTTTTATATATAATTACAACTAATTAAACTTGTTTCTAGTCTTAATTGGGAAGTTTAGTAAAAGTTAAACTTTTAGCTCCTATTGGCCTGTACTACGCTTATATTTCGAATAGAGACCATACGGGAGGAAAACTTGGTTTTCAAGAGTTGTGAATGGTATTACATAGTTTCTATGTACAATTAGTACTAATTAACTTTGTTTCTAGTGTTAACTCAAACTTCAGCTCCGATTTTCCTGAATTTTGCCTTATAAGAGCCGATTTAGGGGCTAAATTGGGAGAAAATGAGGTTTGCAAGAGCCAGAAGTAGTATGACATAGTTTTTTATGTTTAATCACTACTTATTAAACTTATTTCTAGTCTTAATTAGGAAGTTTAACCAAAAGTCAAACCTTCAGCTCTTATTGGCCTGACTGAACCAGGCCTCATCTGAGCCGAAAAAGGCCTTATCGGGAGAAAACATGATTTTTCAATAGCTGAGAGTGGTATTACATAGTTTCCATATACAATTATTACTAATTACCTTGATTCTAGTATTAATTGAGAAGTTTGACAAAAAGTCAAACTTTCAGCCCTGATTGGCTTAAACTGGCCTAATAAGAGCTGAATAACGCCCAAACGGGGAGAAAACGAGGTTTTTAAGATCCGGGAGTAGTATGACATAGTTTTTATGTATAATTACTACTAACTATACTTTTTTCTAATCGTAATTGAGAAGTTTGACCCAAAGTCAAAATTTCAGCCCTGATTGGCCTGAGTTAGGCCGTATAAGAGCCGAATAGGGCGAAAACGGGGGAAAACATGTCTTTCAAGAGCTTGGAGTAGTATCACATAGTTTCTATATATAACTACTACTAATTAAACTTGTTTCTATGCTTAATTTTGAAGTTTGACTGAAAGTCAAATTTTTAACCCCGATTGGCCTGAACTCGACCATATAAGTGCCAAGTAGGGCCCAAACCAAAGGAAAATATAATTTTCAAGAGCTGAGAGTCGTATTATAGCAAATGATGTTCCTATCTGTTTAATTAGTAGCCACCGAACAGAGACTAACATATTCGGTTGGTCTCTGCCGAACATAAGCTCTATGTTCGGTGGGTCCCTGCCGAACAAAGACATCGTGAATTTATTAAATTTTTTATTTATAAGCGTTCTACTTATATGCAGGTATATCTAAGCAAGGGATATCCAGTACCCCCGATTCCATACAAGTGGCATCAGAGAAGATTTCCAATTGCTAATGGATGGGTTGGCGGCTATGAGAAACAAATTCAGATGCTTTCTGATTTGTTTAGCAGTGATGTTGATGGATGTACAACTGAAATTGACTAAATTCTAGTTGTGTTGTAATATTTAATTAGATTTTTTAAAAAATAGTACTGTTCAGTCGTGCAGGGCCAGACAGAATCATACTATTCGGCCCAGCAAGGCCGGACAGAATCATATTGCTCAGCCCTGCACGACCGAACAGAATCATAATGTTCGGCTATGCACAGCCGGACATAATCATACTATACCTGAAAATATTTTGAGCATAAACATATCTGAAACGTACGTACTACACAAACATACCCAATCAACATCTTCAAATATATCTGAAATCATTCAAAAACAAATATTTGAATTTTTTTAACATAAACATCTCCACATTCCTAAATTGCAGACGCCTCAGACGAGCCAGACTCAACACCATCAAGTGCATCAATCTGTAAGTACACCTAGAGGTGGGGTGAATAGGTGTACGGCTAATCTAATGAACAAAAAATGAGGAAATTAGAACTTAAATTGTAACACACTTCGTGTAACCAACGAGTGTAGCCGAATTCCCGGTGAAGGGCTCTGGACTAACTCCTCTTGATTCTTCTGAATAAGAGTTGAGGTGCTATATGAAGCTCTCGTGGTTAAACACAAGTGAGGCACACACAGACGAGCCAAGCATATAATATATGAATGAGCAATATGAATCAATGCAAGGCACAATATAAAAGAGAGAGAGTCAATGGATCAAACACAAACACTGAGACTTGTTTCGAGGTTCGAGCACCCAGCTCTACGTCCCCGCCTTCACACAGAAGGATTTCCACTAACTTGTCCACACAGGACTCCCACACAGGGAACCTCCACTGAGGATTTGGGGCAATACATTAACCGGGAGTACACAACTCCTCTCTTTACAAACACAACCTCTACACTTAGAGGTTAGGCACAAAGCCACCACAAAATCAACCTCACAAATAAAGGTAGGCACAAAGCCAAACAACCAATCAACCTCTCACAAGAAGGATAAGGCACAAAGCCACCACTCCAAAATCAACCTCTACACAAGAGGGATAACACAAAGTAGGAGGGTTTACAACTTAGTGATCAAAAGACCACAAACCAATTTCTTTTCCCACAAAACAAAGATCCTATAGAGATGATAGAATGATAAGCTCAAGTGTGAGAAAACAAAGTGTTTTGAACAAAGAAAATCACTTGGGAAAATCTCCAAATAGATATAGAATTTTAGACCAAAAAACAAATTCCCAAAAGACTATTTTCTTTGAATTTAACAAACTCTTTTAAAACAAATAGAGATTGATCTTTTGGCACTAAAAACTCTTTTCAAAAACCTGTATAAAACACTTGGAACTGTGAAAATTTTCTCTTTTAAAATTCTTATACAAAACAGCCAAGAGATGGGGTTTAAATAGGCCCAATCCAGATCTGCCCGTTGGCAGGCAGAAAGGTCTGTTTTGACCTTCCGGTCGACTGGCCGGTCGACCGGCCAACGGTCAAAAAAGTGACCGTTGAGCCCTCCGGTCGACCGCCCGGTCGACCGCGCCCAGAACCAGAGAGCAACGACTCTCTGGCCGGTCGACCGCCCGGTCGATCGGGACAACCCGAGAGTGGTTTATCTTCAGTCGATCGACCGCTCGGTCGACCGGCCAACTGACATGGCCTTGTGCACTTCTTGTGCACATCCGGTCGACCGTTCCGGTCGACGGCTCCTGGTCCGGTCGACCGCCAGAGCCTGGCAGGCAAAATTCAGGATTTAAAAACTGGTCTTTTTAATTCCAATTTAATCCTATAAAATCTCTAAAAATTCACAAAAATAAGTTCTTGTATTATCTTTGATATACAAACATGTATGAAAAAATTCAACACATATTTCAAACTATTTGAACCATTTTTGTGTTATGAAAATTTTACCGAAAACCAAAATCCGTATTTTTCAAAACTAAGATTTTTTGAAATGAAAAATCGTTTTGTGCAAAACTCATCCAACTACAAAAACATGCTATTGAAACAATATTTAAGCATGTTGCATATGGATATAATCCAATATACATATAAAGATATATATCAATGTTTTAGACTTAAAATCCAAAAATAAGTTTTGTTAAAATATCAAAACTCCAAACTCATGAAATAGACTATCAAACTAAGTTTGTTTAAATAGTTGAAGCATAGATGTATATAGAACAAATCTAATATACATTAAATCATGTAAACTTGTTTGATTTTATCTATTCATGAAAACTAAGATCGGTTAAACCGAAAACTAATAAACATAAAACGTGTGTTGTGTTGTGAACTTGAGCATATCACACTATCTAATCTTTAACAATGGATCTAAAACAATAAACTAAACAAACCGAAGCCTTCTTGACGAACTCCGTCTTCAAGCTGACTCGATTCAAACGTGATCCACCGAGCTTGACTCCAACGAGTGCTAGGGTATGAACTTTGACGCTCGGGCTCTTGAATCACCATGTGAAAGCTCCAAAAACACCTTTGTTGAAGCTAATCACCTACTAATATCTAGATTAAGTATCTGAAACTAAATATCACAAGATTATTAGTAAACTATAACTACATGAGTTAATCATCATCAAAACTAGAGTGGAAGGCCTCTGAGCCAACAATCTTCCCCTTTTGATGATGACAAAACTCATGGAGTTATATATGCATGGATTAAAGTTAAGCTTCAAAGAAGCTCCCCCTTAATTCATGCATAGCAATAAACAATAAATATATGCAATGAATATTTAAACATGAATATGCATAAACATGCATAATGAAATAAACATGCTCTTGATACCAAATTTTTAAAATAAATTACTTTCCTTTTTAAAATAAACATGTTCTTAACTAATTGCTCTTGATACCAATAAAAATTTCAATTGAAACTTTATCAATAAAAGTAATAAACGCTTTTGATACCAATCAATAAAAAATTCTTGATACCAATTGAAAGATAATAAATAAAAGCTCTAGATACCAACAATAAAAATTTTAACAAGAGTTCTTGATAAACCGAAACATAAATATGTTCCTCTTGATACCAATATCAACAAAACATCAAAACATAAAACAAATTCTCTTGATATCAATATGAAACAAACTTTGATATAAACAATAAACATGCATATAAACTCAAATACATGCATATAAACTCAAATACTTCTCCCCCTTTTTGTCAATCATCAATAAAGGGGTAAAAGAAAATAATAAAACAATGTTCTTCCCCGATTTGTCTTAAACAAAAATATCAATAAGGGGTGAAATAAAATCAAAACTTTATGATACCAATTGAAAAAAAAATATATCAATTTAGTGCATCATGATATCAATAAGATATACCAATTGAAAGTACATAAAACAAATGTTTTTAAAACATGTCTATATTATACCAATTGAAAGTAAATAAAACAATTGTTGAAGAAATCAATCAAAAATTTTGATATTTATTGAAAGATGTAAATATATAGTTAATCTTGATATCAATTGTAAAGATTAGTACCAATTGAAAGTAATTTTTCATTAGGAGCATATGATACCAAAAATATTCAATATCATTTTTCAACATAAAGTGTGGGAGTAAAATATGAAAGGTAAACAAAACCAATTGAAAAGTGAAATATGAATTTTCTCCTCCATTATGAAATACCAAACAAAATGATGCATAATCTTGTATAAAATACCAATTGAAACATAATCAATTGAAATATAATAATCATAAAGAAATCAAGCTTATCATAACTAAAATTTGTGCTCAAAGATATAGAGATATAGTAAGCACAAAGAAAGCATATATATATGTATGAAAAATCGAATACCAATCGAATTGATACTATTTGAAGTGTAAGCATACATATATAGAAACATATATAAATATACAAAAAAAATGTCAATAGTGATACCAATTGAAAAGATCCAATGATACCAATTGAAAACATAATAAGATCAAGTGTATAACTCATATTTCCTACCACCCATTTCATGCACATGTTTAAAAGAATTTTCAATGATAAGCATACAAGGCATGGTCGCCCAACCAACCGCCCTTAAATGGGTAAGGATTTTCAAAAATAAGTTTGAAAATATAGTATGTTTGAAAAACTCTACCATAATGAAGAATACGAACTAGTTATATGAAAAGTTGTAAACTAGTACGAAATCCTTCAAGTAAGGAATAAAACAAAAATATATTTCATGAAAAATATGTAAATCACATGATCACCAAACACTCAAAATCTATATAGCACAAATGTACTCATGAAAACAAAATCATGAGAAAACGTTAAATAAAGTGAGTATATAAGAGTATGTGAAACACATTATCATGAAACTAGGCAATCGAGCTCAAAATGAAATTCCTTAAAACATGAAAATCATCAAAACTAGAATCCTTCAAGGTATATGTATGTCATGTACAAACTAAAGTATACATACATATCCAAACATGAATGAGTCCACAAAAGTATATGCATGAAGGCAAGTGGCTCAAGGATGTATATGTATAGCTAATAGTTTAAACAAAATAGACATATACATGAAGTTAAACATTCACATAAAAACATGTACAAAATGGGAATACAGTCAAATGTATGAATCATCAAAACTAGGCTATTCTAGTAAATATAATAAGTACAAATGAGCATTCAAGTACAAACACATAATAATCAATTGTGGCTCACTAGTTGTACAAGTATATATCCAAGTTTAATGAAACTAACATCTAAACATGTAATCAAAACATGAAGCATAGAAATCAAAAAAACTCATATGATTATTATGGTAAATGTATATTCATTAGATCTATGATATACACGATAGCTAAAACATGGAGAGAATACAAATATGGGTCCATATTAAACATGGGTGATCTCAAATACTAATCATGCATATCACAAGTCTAATAATCAAGACATTTAACATACTAATCATGAAACATCAAAACATGCTAAAAATGAACAAGCTACTAGCATGTAAACATAATGGGAGTTAGAGATTGTTACCAAACCAATAGGGCACATCTCCATATCTCCAAACCAAGGTGGTCCTCCCACCAAACTTCCCTTGAAAGTGATGCATCCAAATAGTCCTCTTTAAGCTCGGAACGCGTCAACCTCAAGGCACCATCACTCTCACGTCAAGCGAGAGCCCACACCTACATCAAATACAATAGGGGTGGTCTTTGGTACCCACACTCTTTTTGGGTCCATGGGGGTTAGTTCCTTTCCTAACCTAAACAAATTTAGTTGCTAAATTTGAATCGTGTATACGATCATAACAAAACTTAGCAAGGTGGCCCTTACGTCTACAATGTGTATAAGTGTACACATGAGCATACATCGTGTTATGAGTGCGTACGGAGGAGCATGTGTATGCCGTGATTTGTGTGCATGCATGGAAGGAACTTGTTTCTTTCGAAATATAGATTCCAAGCGTGTGTGATTCAAAGCACAGTGGCTCAAAGTGGAGCCAAAACACAACAATCAACACTCTTCTATATATCATTTTCAATTTTAGAAGAGGTGCATGCAATAGGTAAGCTAGGTGAAGCTACACTATCATGGCAAACATGTGTAGACAAATCATTTTTCAAATATTTATTTTCATTTAAGCAAACTTCTAAATCTTTTGAAATCAAATCAATTTTATTTTTTCAATGAAAACATTTTCTTTTACAACAAAATCAAGTTTTGAAGACAAGCTCTCATTTTCTTCAAAACCTCATTGCAATTATTTTTATTTTTCAAAATCTTGTTTTCATTTAGAGCAAGATCAAGTTGGGATTAAGTGAGTCAAGTTCACTTGAAATCTCATCCCTTTCTTGCAAAAAAATCTCAAGTCTAGAAGATAAATTTTATTTCTTCTTTAAACCAAGACTATCCTTTTTCAAAAGTTTGTATTTTGAAATCAAATTTTCACAATTTTTAGCAAGTTCATCATTTAAGGCTTGTGCATCCATACACTCATTGCAATATGAACTAGTACTAACATCTAGTTGAGTGTCCGAGTGTACCTCAAGGGAGTCATTCCCTTGGACCATTAAGCAACGTTCGTCGGACTCGTCTCGACTAGATCGCCTCTTCTTATTGATAAGCTTTGGTAGCTCGGTAGATGTCAAAATGTTCTACATTGCAAAAGCAGAATCATAGTGAGAAAGCACATGTAAATATCTTTTATCAAGGGATGCTCTAAGTGCCTTTAGGGCTTGTGCACTGGCCTCTATATGCTTGCTATCACTAAGGTAGGATTCCTTAGTAATGGCAAGGTGAACTTTATAACCTAGGGCTTTTAAATGACAACTCATCATAACCTTCCATATATCAAGTCTAGAGATATCAAACATGGGAAGGCTGGCTATCCATGAGTGCAAACTATATGTGTGCAAATGCAAATGCAAATGCAAATGATAGATTAGCAAAATCAAGACCACGCTCCTAGGTGGTTAAAACCTAATATCAGGAGCGTAAGCTCTGATACCAATTGTAAGTACACCTAGAGGGGGGTGAATAGGTGTACGGCTAATCTAATGAACAAAATGCGAAATTAAAACTTAAATTGCAACACACTTCGTGTAACCAACGAGTGTTGCCGAATCCCCCGTGAAGGGCTCTGGACTAACTCTCTTGATTCCTATGAATAAGAGTTGAGGTGCTATATGAAGCTCTCGTGGTTAAACACAAGTGAGGCACACACAGACAAGCCAAGCATATAATATATGAATGAGCAATATGAATCAATGCAAGGCACAATATGAAAGAGAGAGAGAGAGTCAATGGATCAACGCAAACACTGAGACTTGTTTCGAGGTTCGAGCACCCAGCTCTACGTCCCCGCCTTCACACAGAAGGTTTCCACTAACTTGTCACACAGGACTCCCACACAGGGAACTCCACTGAGGATTTTGGGGCAATACATTAACCGGAGTACACAACTCCTCTCTTTACAAACACAACCTCTACACTTAGAGGTAGGCACAAAGCCACCACAAAATCAACCTCACAAATAAAGGTAGGCACAAAAGCCAAACAACCAATCAACCTCTCACAAGAAGGATAGGGCACAAAGCCACCACTCCAAAATCAACCTCTACACAAGAGGGATAACACAAAGTAGGAGGGTTTACAACTTATGATCAAAAGACCACAAACCAATTTCTTTTCCCACAAACAAAGATCCTATAGAGATGATAGAATGATAAGCTCAAGTGTGAGAAAACAAAGTGTTTTGAACAAAGAAAATCACTTGGGAAAATCTCCAAATAGATATAGAATTTTAGACCAAAAAAACAAATTCCAAAAGACTATTTTCTTTGAATTTAACAACTCTTTTAAAACAAATAGAGATTGATCTTTTGGCACTAAAAACTCTTTTCAAAAACTTGTATAAAACACTTGGAACTGTGAAAATTTTCTCTTTAAAAATTCTTATACAAAACAGCCAAGAGATGGGTTTAAATAGGCCCAATCCAAATCTGCCCGTTGGCAGGCAGAAAGGTCTGTTTTGACCTTCGGTCGAATGGCCGGTCGGACGGCCAATGGTCAAAAAAGTGACCGTGAGCCTCCGGTCGACCGCCCGGTCGACCGCGCCCAGAACCAGAGAGCAACGACTCTCTGGCCGGTCGACCGCCCGGTCGATCGGGACAACCCGAGAGTGGTTTATCTTCAGTCGATCGACCGCTCGGGTCGACCGGCCAACTGACATGGCCTTGTGCACATCCGGTCGACCGTTCCGGTCGACGGCTCCTGGTCCGGTCGAACTGCCAGAGCCTGGCAGGCAAAATTAGGATTAAAAAACTGGTCTTTTTAATTCCAATTAAAATTCCATAAAAATCTCTAAAAATCCACAAAATAAGTTCTTGTATTATCTTTGATATACAAACATGTGTGAAAAAAATTCAACACATATTTCAAACTATTTGAACCATTTTTATGTTATGGAAATTTTACCGAAAACCAAAATCCGTATTTTCCAAAACTAGGATTTTTTGAAATGAAAAATCGTTTTGTCCCAACTCATCCAACTACAAAAATATGGTATTGAAACAACATTTAAGCATGTTGCATATGGATATAATCCAATATACATATAAAGATATATATCAATGTTTTTGACTTAAAATCTAAAAAATAAGTTTTGTTAAAATACCAAAACTCCAAATCATGAATAGACAATCAAACTAAGTATGTTTAAATAGTTGAAGCATAGATGTATATAGAAAAAATCTAATATATATTAAACCATGTAAACTTGTTTTTATTTTATCTATCATGAAAAAACCAAGATCGGTTAAACTGAAAATCCGAAAAAACAATAAATATAAAACGTGTGTGTGTTGTGAACTTGAGCATATCACACTATCTAATCTTTAACAATGGATCTAAAACAAAAAACTAACAAACGAAGCCTTCTTGACGAACTCCGTCTTCAAGCCGACTCGATCCAAACGTGATCCACCGAGCTTTGACTCAACGAGTGCTAGGGTATGAACTTTGACGCTCGGGCTCTGAATCACCATGTGAAAGCTTCAAAACACCTTTGTTGAAGCTAACACCTACTAATATCTTCGTTAAGTATCTGAAACTAAATATCACAAGATTATTAGTAACTATAACTACATGAGTTAATATCATCAAAACTAGAGTGGAAGGCCTCTGGGCCAACACAATCACTAATGCAATCTCTAGTATGGGTCGACATAGTATGTGGTCCAGATAGCCCCAGTGGAGTATGAGTTTAGAAATCTCTCTAGCACGAGCTATTCGCTGCCATGAAATTATACAATATGTTAATAAAATAATAATATACGGGTTAAAACAATTTGTTTTTATATGTTTGTCAAAAAAATGTATGTTACCTGTGCAAGCACAATGGCATTGACGTCCTCAAACCACCTGTATGCCCAGGAACCAAAGATATATTCGACGGATCTTGTATGATAGGATGAGATATCCATCGAACCAGTCTATATATTCGTCTATAATGTCCCATTGGTACCTCACTTCTATGCTCCTTTTACATGCCATAGTTTATGGGATCGACACTGTCCAGAAACTATTGCTCCCTGTGTAAGACACATGTCATTTATTTGCAGTTGACTCTCTTCTAACCTTCTCTGAAACTAAGTGGTGAAGGCGGGATAATCTAGATCCTACCGATTGTTTAAGCCACCCTTTCTGGATGGTAGGGTTCGAGTACATCGATGCTCTCTTTAAACAGTCACTGAAAAACAAATTGATTGCAGTGCATGACGATCTCTAGAATCTTGGTATTGATTCTATACCACCTACAAATGAAAACAAGTATGTCAATATAAATTCTCGTTCAAAAAGCATTACAATTATGTATGACGATAAAATTATTCATGCGCCTACAAGCAATCAAGTGACTCACATTGTAATACCCTGATCCCGCGGGTTCAGAGACGTTACTGCGACCTATATACGCAGGATGGAGATACCCTACATATATAGGCTAAGCATCAGTATAGGAAGGAATCAAAGTGCGAAAGCACGGTGGTTAATACATTCCAATAATACAATACAAGTACACCATATCACAGAGCGTGATATAATTTATTACAAGAATATTACATCACTAGGAGGTGCAAAAGTATGATTTACAAGAGATATATAATTATAAACAGTATAAAAAGTTCTCACGAGAACAAAAAGTAATCTCGAGTGCTGGACAAGAGGGGCTGGAAGTAAAGGGACTCTGGACAGTTCTACCACTGTGATCCACTATGCTTTCATTACGCAGCTCGATCAATAGGAATTCCACAATGGTCCAAACTTGGGATCTGAACATGTAGATCTAGGGTTATTAGAAGTAACCCAATGAGTACAAAAAATGAGGCCATGAGGCGTGCACAGACATGCACCTGTGATATGGTCAAGTGATGTGATTTCAGGCATGCAAGTACAAGCTTTGACTAGTAAAATGAAGGAAAATAAAGAATCATTAAGAAATCGAAAATCCGGTGAACACCAATGTAACAATAAAACATGAATAGAGAAAACACGTATCGAAAACCGGGCGTAAGCATAAACACACAAAGGCATAAAATGAAATATCAAGTAATGCGTTAAATACAGGTGTGGACAAAACCAGTTATATAAGCTTAAACTTTAGATTCATGAGATTGATATGTTTAGGGGATGATCCAAACAAGAAAACCCTCATATATATACCATATACCTCATGTTATCATTGCCTGAGTTTATACAACTCGAGTTGCCTTAAAGTAATATAGAATAGTAATGTAGGAATAATCATTGTGTCATCGAAAGCATATACAAGAAACGGGCATGAAACTTAATCGTACAATAACAATCATCAGTGCGCCTATCATTATAATTATTTTCTTTAGGTTCCCCCATACCTGGTAGTTCATACCGGGTCCGCACTATAGTAGAACCCAATCTGAACTCTGATACATGGATACTATTATTCGGAGAGCTAGGATTCAATAACACCCGCTACTGAGTTTATTATTATTTGATAAATAAGTTATATCTAGTTTAGGTCAGGTGTTGTGTGCTGGAACATGCAAATACAAGCTGATAAACCAGAAGATAGGAATCAGTGCAATAACTAAGAAATCAGATATATAATAAAAGCAGAGTGTCACACTCAGGTTATATCACATAATTGAATAAAGTACAGCAGGAGAATACAAAAGAATTTGCATTTTAAGTTATTCAAAATAATAATAATTACCATATGATATTTCAATCGCCTCTATACTAGTATCTCACATCACTGATAGTCAATGCTAGAGCTCGCACTCTAGTAGAACTCACTCGGGTCTGATATAAGGACTCATAATACAAACACTAAACTAGCCCTCAGAGAGGGAACACGTTGAGCTTTGGTATGAATGACTTAATTTCTGACATATATACCGGTATATTGATACGAGATTCATGATACATAAGCTAATACTTAACAGTTAATAATAACACTTTTAATCCACTAGGTTATATCTAGTGTCTCAATAAAATTTAACATTTCTACTTGCATATGTATATGATCTCATTCTACACTATAATCTCATTCTATACTTTATGATAAATGCGTATTCTTACTAGGAAACATTAATTTTCTATTTAATAAATCTGATAAAATACACATTAGTAGCAATATTAGCAAGTCAATCACACATTAGTTCATACTAGACCATAATCATAGTCACAATCTCTTACAATCCATTCTCATGACAACATCACCATATGTTATATACTATATGAATGTGAATGTATATATAATAAAAAACTACAAACAACTAGATAGAAGTTCTTACTTATAATGAGAGTACGACATGCCTCAGATGTGGCTCCAAAGCTATTTCTAACATGTCCCTACGGGCTCCTAACAAATAATAAATCGCATTAATAAGCATGTAGCTATCACATGGATACATACATTAAAAGAACTTAAAATTTATAGATTTGAGTTCTATGCATCAGAAACTGCCCTGGTATATCAAATATTATGTTTATAATATACCATATCTATCCAAGTAAACTTCCTATTTTTTATGAATTTTTA